>VDFB02299186.1:0-11829 GCA_007258455.2 Sequoia sempervirens | reverse complement strand
GCATTCCATAAGAAGCTGGGACGTCCGCAACAAGAACAGTCATCTTTATCTTTTTCTCAGGAAAGGCTGCAAAGGCGAATTGTGCATCTTTGATTTGCCCGACAAGAGGCACTTGTTTATTATCCATAGAATAACAATTACCAAAATTTTTGGTAAGAGTTAATCCAAGGCAATCAACAACTTTGATTGGCATGACATTATTCGAAGCACTAGAATCTATAATGCAGTTACTTAATTTGAAACCATTAATGAGCAAGGAAATATAGAAAGGATCTATCTTTCCTGGAACTGAGGATGGGATGATAACCAAATTATTGGGTAGATTCTTAGGTTCTTGAACAATAGGGGTGTTTGAAACAGGACGAGTTTCACTACTTTTAACAAACTTAACCAATCTTTCAAGCTGATCAGGATTGGCTTGAAGATACTCAACCTCAGACATCTGGATCTTAGTCTTCCTAGCATGGTCAATAATATCAAAAGCTTGGAAAGAATTTGCTAGAGACGTAGACGATATATTTTCAGCCAATGCTTTAGGATTAGGTAAATTAGTCTTAGGCTCACCAGAAAGAACAGAAGGAGAATTGCTTACTTGATTTTTTGAAGAATCCTTAGTTAAGGTAGGCAATGGCATTCCCTTCTTAGCAATGGTCACTGGCAACTGAACGTTGTTTTTCACCTTTGCTTCTTCATCCTTTTGAGCCAACCGAGTCTGGGATCTCGTGATAACAGCATATGCTTGACTCTCAACATTTTCAGTTTCAGCTGAAACATCATAATGCATGTATCGTATTGTGGAGTCGCCAGCTGCCTCTTCATCTTCTTGATTAAAAACAGCTTCATCTTCCGCTTGGAAATCATTAGAAGATAGTTCTTCTCGATCTATTTCATAATAACCTACAGCTGTATTCTTTGGAGGTGCTTCAAGTGCAAGCCTCTCAGGAGGAGGCAATTTATTCTGATTTTTGGCAGCATAGTTAGAGGTAGAATTTGGATATGTCCTCCTAGGAATATCCTTGTATGGAGCAGAAAAAGAAGCTTGTGAAACTTGCTTCTTCAAAGCAAGAAGCTCATTAGCCAACTTCTGTACCATAGGATCAGTAGAAGTTGAAGTAAAAGACTCAGGAATGGAATTTCCTTTGAATCGATTAGGATCCTTCCGGATTTTCCCAGCCAAGATCAAATCATCTTCAATTTCTGTAGCAAGGACTTGAGCATGTGCCAAAGTCGTTGGAGTTGCCCTTCTCAACAGAAAACTGACTTCTAGCAGCTGAGTATTGATAAAGAAACACTTGAGATTTGCTGGAGTAGGCTGTGAATCAGTAGGAATTCTGTTTGCAAGTTTATTAAACTTTGCGATGAATTCACGCATATTCTCATGTGTGTCCTTCTTCATTTGAGTCAGCTGGGCCAGCAATGCATGCTCATCTTCGGCGGGCTTGAAACGTTCTTCAAATTTAGTCTTGAGAGTTTCCCAACTAGTGATATCACCAGCTCTCAAATTGTAAAACCAGTCAGCTGCAATTCCTTGTAGAGTTTCCACAAACAAACGTACAGCAACATCTTGATGTTCTACTCCTAGAACACCACAAGCCATTGAGAAAGCCTTGATATGTTCATCGGGGTGCTGCTTACCATCTCCATAAAACTTGGGCAGATTTTTGCGTGAGCCTTGTGGAAGAGCATGAAGAGGTGGAGTAAGATTTAAAGGGCCAAAAGCTGCTCCCCATGGACCTTGAGCCATTGCTTGAATAGTAGGAACAACTGAAATCAAAGGCTTGAGGAAAAAGGCTGAAAGTTCACTTGGAATGGGCTTTTTCTTCTTGGATGGAGGAAAGCTAGTAGTTCGTGAAAGGGAAGATATACTAGTGAGCAACTCAAATCTAGCTTGTTCACCTGGAGATATTTCTTGAGAACTTTGTCCCTTCCTTCGACGAACGTAATAACGGATTCCTTCCAGTGTAGAAGCTAAAACAAAAACAAGTAAACAAATTAAGAATACTGGACTTCAAAAGAAAGTGAGAGACTTTCAAATGCGTTTGTATCCCCAGCAAAGTCGCCAAAAAATGTTGGTTGGAAATTTTGTATTCAAGTGGCATTATAAAATTGAAGTTTCCAGCTTCTGACACGTGAGTTTGAACTCTCCTAATTAAGGTAAGGCTCCCCCTTTAACTAAATAAAACTAAATGGATGGGACAGCAATCGTTCCTCTTGTTTCAGGAAAGATTACGTTCTTCTCTCTTCACAGAAAAGACACAGTAAATGTTACTAAACTTATTACAACAGCTATGCAGTGAAATTAAGAGAAAGGAAATAAAGTTTCCTGAAAGCACAAAGACTTCCGTTATTTCCTCCGGGACGGGAAAACAATTCGATAAGCACAAAGTCTTGAAGAATGAAATCCTATCAACCTTTTGAGGCAGTTACTTTGTAGAATATACAAGATAAAGCAGGCTCAAAGAAATTTTGTGAATTACAGTAATCTTTCTTCTCTAAGTAGAAATGCTTATGGGCACAAGACTTGAATTCTTCTCTATTTCCTAGCACTAACTCATGGAATTTCATTCTCACATTTTAGCACAAGTCTGCGGATATTTAAATCCCGAATCTCTTTTCAGCAATCTTCAACAATTCTCAAGTAATCACAATATAATAAAACAAGGATTCGGCTCAAAGTCTGAAATTCCAGCTTCTTGATATCACTTGAAAATTCACAATATTTCACTATAAAGCCCAAAGACTTTATGAGTACAAAATTCTCACCGAGGTTCTGCTTGCTAAAAGATGAGAAATACACAATGGAGCCCTCAAGTATTTATGGGAGGAAGGTACTTGGAGAGAAAAGGTGGGAGGATACCAACAGGCTTGAGAAAATCTATCAACTGATAATAATTAATTCAGCTTATTGAAATTACAATCAGAGTTAGCTGATTTGTCTTGTAGATTTACATGTAATTACATTTTGAAATTAAAGGAAAGAACACTTGCAATTGCAGGTACGTTTTACAAATGTCTCATGTAGAAGTAAAATTTTTGCCGACAATCTAAAAATTAAATTTGTTTCATTCCTATCTTTGAAAGATAAGAATTTGCTGATGATGGTCTGCAACTCATTTGGATCTGGACCCAACATGTTCTTGGCCACTGCAACTGTCTTCAAAATTACATCAAAGTATCTGATAGTTGCCAATCTATGCTCTTCATAATTAGTTTGCATTTTCTCAAGGATTGTTTGATGATTGACAAGCTTTTGAATTGAATCCATAGAAAACTGCTCTGATTCCATTTGTTGACGAAGACTGGCTGCCATTTCTGAAGTAACTGAATCAGCTTCAAGTAATTCATCTTCTTGATTTAAAACCGTACAAGAGATCTTCTCAAAACTTGAAAGAATATCCTGCTGAACTTCATCATTCATCTCTAAAGTGGCCTGGATATCTTTGATAAGATCTTGAATGACCAATGATCTATTTGTCATAAGTTCTTCAAATTCTATGTACTTCTCTCTGTTTGGCAAGATTGAATTGCTGCATAGAATTTGTAACTTAACTTGATCTATCTCATGCCAGATTTTTAAATCCTTCTCAAGTGATTCCAAACTCTGCTTGAAGACTTCCAAAGTTTGATTCAGCTTTATCTTTGCTATTCTGACATTCTTGAGAACTTGCAACGTCTTCTCAATCATTGGAATGCTTTTCTCAATCAGCTGAGTTATCCATGAATCAATTGCTTTAGCCTTTAGCGCAATTCTTTCTAATTGTCTAACTGATTCATTTGGAGGAGCTGTAGATAGAGAATCAACTGCCTCTGATGATCCTGTAATCCTTTGAATGACTGAAACCAGTTGAGCATTGTCTTCTTTGAGCTTTTCCTTTTTAGCTAAGAGTTCGTTATAGCTTTGTGTCAGAATTGTTACTGAACTCTGAGCATCCTGCATCATATTAGCATGAGTCTGCTTGCCCAATTCGACTCTTGTGAATCTGTAGTCAGATACCTGCATTTCTTCATGCGGTTTATCAACTAAGGGCTCTGCAATTTCAGCATATTTCATTCTGTTGCTGTCAACAAAAACCTGTGAGACCATTTTAGCTTTCTTTGCAATCACTGGTTTTGATTTCTTCAATTTTCGGAAATCAAAAATATCAGGAGACACTGCCTGTTTCTTTCTTTTGGGAGCAACTGAATTCAACCATGGAGGAAGATCCAAGGTTGTCACATCTGAAATAGCAACTGCAGTCTCTGTAGAAATGGGCTCAGTTTGTGATACAACAGAAATTCTCGGAGGTGCCTCGGTTTGTACAGCAACTATGTTTTGTGCAGAAGACAAATTACAACTAGGATTGGCCATGAAACAATCAAAGCTTGTTACAGACGTATCAATTTCTGGAAGAGTTGTTTCTGACATAGCTGAAAAGATTGGATTTATGTCAAAAATACTCTTGAAGTTACTAGGCAAGTTCATCATGGGAGTATCCATTACGGATGAAGACTGATGACAAGTCTCTTGTGGTGGAATAGAAGGAATAAAAACGGTGGAAAAGGAATCAACATCACTGTCGATAGGGGACATAGGAGATATGGCTGATTTTGGTATTGGAGCTTCAACGTGAGGAGTTATCTCACCTAGAATGGTAGAGGTCTCAAGAACCTCGCCTTCTTCTTGCTGATCTAATACCTGAATCTGCATTTCGTTGACTTCCTTACCCTTTAGTGTTTCCCTATCCAATGGTTGTTCTGGAGCTCTGCTTACTTTCAGCTTGATTCTGGTACTTGAAGAGGAAGCTCCTTCTTTAGATTGTTCCCTGATTTCTGATTTTAATCCTCTAGGACCAGCTGGGTCATCTTCAGCTCTAACTCTGATTTTGATAGTCTTGACACCTATGCTTTTGAGCCAAGAGTTGGTGTTCGCCAAGACTGATTGGAATCTATCAAAGATAGAGACGGATTCCTTTTGAGACCACTGAATTGCAGGAATGGTAGCATTAGCAACTCCCTGTTCTTCGTACTCAGGATCCAAAATCTGCTTATCATCAATCACTCCTTCCGGAATTAAAGTCAGATTTAGGTCAATTATTTGCTCCAAAGTCAGCCTGCAATAATCCATTTTATATACATCCTTTTCTGTACGGAGATCTGCCCAAATGTCCTCAATGCGGTGAACATGAGTGAAGGAGGCTCTTTTTATTTTATCCTTCATCCTTCTGTAATCAAAATCCACCCTAGCTTGGAATCTCTTCAATGTTATCTCCTGAAGTTCAGTTTCCATTGCTTTGGCTCTTGAAGAGGTTGTCAAAGAATACCTGCCAATTACCAATGGATTATGTGAAGAAATACCAATTCCAGACTTGTGTTGTATAGCTTGACGTGAATGAACTGCCATTAACTGCCTTCCCAGCTCCATCAGAATGATCTTATCAGTCGGATATCTTGGAAGCATATAAGGTTGGTCTTCAAAGCATCCAACTCTCATATAAGTGAATGTAGGAAATTGAAGAAACAAGCAGCCATATTGATTTACCTTATTCCAAGCCGCCTCAGATATCCTGTTATTTACCAACTCTTTATCAAACAAACACATAAAATAACCAAAGAAGGCATCTTGAACCCTTCTATAATGTGCTCGACTTGGAATAAAAGTCAGCTGGTCATAATATTTCCATACAGGCACCAACGATCTGTCACCTTCAGGAGATAGGCCTGGAAAATGCCTCAAGGAAGCTGCTATGTAAACCAAATATGAATTCATATAGAAGGTTAGAGTGGTAGGAACCTGTGCAAGCTATTCACACAAACAATCACTGATTATTTCTCCCCAGAAAATTGGATGATGTGCTTTTCTAATGACAACCATGAACTTGTACATCCAGCTTTCAAACACACTAGAAACTTTCAACCCTGCAATTCTGCTCAGAAGAGTGATCATGTCGTTAATTTCTTCTATAAAATCAGACCGGTACAACTTAGGCATACGGGTCACACAAGGTCGTGATTTAAGAAGCCATTTAGAGTTGATGTGTTTAATACAATCACTCTTTTTCTGCTCAAAATGTCTGTGAGCACTCTTCAATGAAATCTTTGAATAAGTAGTTGCATCAGGTACTCTGAAAACCCTATTGATTGTTTCGGCATCAAGTCTGATAACTACGTTGCCATCATCATCCTTGATTGTTCTGGATTGTCTATCAAAGCGAGCTGCACATGCAAGGACGAATTCTGGTTCAAGGGCAGCAACAGGAAAAGAAGCCACTAGATGAATATGACTTCTCAGCAACTTTTGCACATCAGAAGAAGTGGATTTTTCAGCTCTTTCAAGAAATTCGGACATATCAATATGCCCTATTTCTGTGTCTTTGATCTCGTCGATATTTGAAACGACGTGAGATGGAGAAATCTCATTCTGATATTTGTCAAATTTATACTTCATCTTCTTGCCTGCTGGAGAAGTTGGCTCGTCTGTCATTGAACAGGAATCTGCAAGACTGCGGTGAAAACCCCATAAGGTAAAACATCATCAGCATCAACGTGAGTGGACATGGCGGAACTCAAACCCTAGAACAATGAAATGGATTTTGAAAGAAAGAGGGAAGGCAAATGAAGATGAAATCGAAATGAATGGAATGGTGGCAGTCAAAAACAATATGTCTCTTCTTGAAACAGCAAGATAAAGAGATCTTTGGCTTGGATTTGGAATTTCATCCAAAAAGGTCAACTTTTGTGCTTTTTAAGGCAATTCGGGTTTTTGAATGACTTTGACAATTTCGGAACTTTTTGACACTTTAGCAATTTCTGCTTTTTGCAATTTCGGGATTTTTAAGAGCTTTGACAATTTTCACAAAGGCAATCGGGATTTTTCAGAAGTTTAACAATTTTTGAACTTTGCAATTTTTAAAAATTGTTATTTTAAAAATTGTTATTTTAGCTGCGAATCCCGAAATTGTATTTTTGGGCTAAAAATCCAAAATGAGAAACAAAGTGAATTATTTATTTTGTGAAAAATAATAATGGATATATGAAGTGGCGAAATGAAGTGAAAGGAATGAGCATGATATATGAAATTTTATTGCTGGAAATGAAAGGTGAAATGGAAGAAATGCGTTTTAATCATGCAAAGCATTTTTTAATGGGAAAATGCATTATGTATGAAATATGGAGGTATATGAAATGAGATGGAAGGTAAAATTTCAGTGAGATGAAGGAGAGGGCGTGTGAGATAAAGGACATATGACAATGTAATGAATTTGAAACATTATTGCTGAAACAGCAAAATGATGAAAAACACGTTTTGACAAAATAAGGCAAATTTAGGTGGAAATATGAAATTATATAAGTGGAAATGGCGAATGAGATGAAATATATGGAATATGTATGAGGCAGATAAAATGTATATGAGAAAAATGAAAGGCGTATTTAGAATAAAGAAATACGTTTTTGAACAAAGGCGAATGGAAGTAATGAAAAACGTGCTTTAGATAATAATAAAAACGCGTTTTGGAAAACTAACACAAATATTAACAAATGTACATAATCGACCATAGCAAAAACAGAAGGAAAATGCGTAAGAACAAAAAAACGCGTTTTTAAAAGACATTAAAAATCTAAAACGCAGAGTCTAATACTATAGCGTTTTAAAAATAAAACAAGACGCATATAGATGATAGTAGAACATTGAAAGAAAAAGGGAAAAACACGAATCATACCTGGAGATGAGTTGTATATGCGAAAATACAGAAACAAAACCCTAGACGCGTCCAAAAATAAAGAGGGCAATGGCTATTTACTGGTAAAAGTCCGAATTTCGGGCATTAAGGTCGACAAAATCTCCATGAAAAGAGGCAGTAAATGCAAAGAAAAATTCAACCAGCTCGAATTTGAGAGAATTCGGATTTTTAAGAAGCTCTTGCAATGCAAAATATCATCAAAAACATAAATCGGGCTTTTTTTTGAAGTTTTACATGCTTTTTAACAAAATCGGGTTTTCAAGATCAAATAACAATTTTGCCTTAAGCAAATTCGCACTTTTTAGACCCAAAAGCAATTTTCATTTTAACAAAAATGAACATTTGAAAAATTCGGACTTTTTAGATGACTTGAGCAAAATCGGGCTTTTTAATCATTTTAACAATTTTGCTTTTTTGTCAAAATACAAAGACCTTAACAAAATCGGGTTTTTTAAGCACTTAAGCAATTTCGGGTTTTTTAGAAACTTTAGCAATTTTGCCTTGGAGTCTAAATTTCCCTATTTGCTGAGTTGCTCTGAAAACCCGAAATTGATAAAAAAGAGACCAAAAACAACTCAGAAATCGACGAAAACGGAAACGTAAGGGGAAAAAAGAGTAGCCCAAAGGTTAATCAACCTAAAACAGAGATTTGCCACTCTTTGCACCTCGTAATGCGTGCCTTAGAGAAGAAAAATCTCAAATTTTAAGAAAATTTTGATTGGTCACCTAAATTTTGAAACAAGTTAAAAATTTAGGATAACAAATTAAGTAAATAAAATAGGAGAAACAGGATCTCCCTATCTAAGACCTTTAGAGCTTTGAAAGAAAATCAAGGGAGATCCATTAACCATAACAGAGATTGAAGTTGTAGACACAAGTTGCTCCACCAGTTGAAGAACCCTGTTGCTGAACCCAAACGCCTTTAAAATTTTAAACAGGAATTTTCAGTCAACTCTATCATAGGCTTTTGATATGTCAAGATTTAAGAGGAAACTTTCAGTAGTTGACTTAACCAGGGAATGGATATTCTCATGTATAGTGACTACTGAATCAAGGATCTATCTGCTAGGGACAAATCCATTCTGTTGAGGTGAGATCGGAGTTGGCAATAGAATTAAAAATCTTGAAGTCATAACCTTCAAGATGATTTTGTAGATAGAGTTACAAACACTGATAGGTCTGAAAGCATCAAAGTCCACCACGCCAGGCTTCTTAGGAATAAGAACTAGAAAAGTAGCATTTAACTCTTTTAGGAAACTTCTGGACCCAAAAAATTCTTTAACAACATTCACCACATCTTCCCCAACAATCTCCCATTGCTCTTTGAAAGGTTGCTCCTGCATTTATTAATCCAAAAGGCATTCTGCGATATGCAAAAGTACCCCATGGAGTAGTAAAAGCAGTTTTATGTCTGTCTGCTTCACTTACCTCAATCTGGTTATAGCCTGAAAATCCGTCCAGCATAGACATCATTTGAGAACCTGTCACTGTCTGGAGCACTTGATCCATTATAGGCAAAGGATAATTATCCTTTAATGACTGCTGATTAAGATTCCGAAAATCCACACAAATGCGAATTTCTCCATTCTTCTTGCGTACTGGAACTATATTAGCTACCCAAGTCGAATGATGAATGGGAAAAATAATTTGTGCATCTAGCATCTTCCGGATTTCTGAATAGATAGTGCCAGAAATTTTGGGATTATACTGGCGTTGCTTTTGTTTGAAAGGAGCTGAATCACTCTTCAAAGGGATTTCATGCTGAACTTCTCCTGACTGAAAAGATTTCAGATCATCATATGAATAAGCTAGCACATCTCTGTACTGCTGTAACAATTGAATAATCTGATTTCTCTCATCTGGAGTACAACTATTACCAATGTTAACCATCTTGGGATCTTCTTGAGACCCAATATTATACTTGTCATACCCTGTAGGAGAATCTGAATTTACTTCTTGTTGCTTTTTGATATATCGATCATGTTTGTCAAAAAGCTTTTCTAGAGATACCAATCCCTTAGGAATTTTATTCCCTTTTAGCTGCAAAATTTCTCCATCTGATTCGGACCAAGAATCTGACATAGAATCTGAAGAAGAAGAAGAATTGCTACCTTCAAAATACAGATTATTAAAACCATCATCAACTTGTAAAAAGTTAATAATTTGTTTATCATCATTGAAAATCTGCCAATGGTCCCAATTATCTGGAACACTAGGTCTGCAGATTATTTCAACAATATATTTATCTTGATTAAAATCAAGATGAGGAATAAGGAGAGTTGCTGAAACAGCAAGAGAATCAGCTCTGTCATTGAATTCTCTAGGAACAACTGAGATGCTGAAAGCATCAAAATCTTGAATATTCTCCCATACCAAATTACGGTAATGTCGGAGTCTATCATTCCTTGTCTGATAAATATTCCTTACTTGACAAATTATCAACTCCGCATCCCCTTGAGCATGCAGATTTTTAATTCCTCTCTGAAGCGCAACACTCATACCTAGTAAGAGAGCTTCATACTCTGCAGTGTTATTAGTATTTGCAAACTGCAATTTGAAAGAATATGGAAAAATTTGACCTTTCGGAGAAATCAGAACCACACCAGCTCCGGATCCATTAGTAGCACAACTGCCATCAAATTCGAGAATCCAAACATCATTAGAATCATCATTAATATAAAGACTGCTGGATTCTCCTACTTCAAAAGTAGAAGAAAGAGTGTTCTCATCTTCCATGGGAGAAGACTGATTTTCTTCATCTTGAGGAAGAAGTTCAATAT
The DNA here is from genome assembly GCA_007258455.2 of Sequoia sempervirens. Lineage (NCBI taxonomy): Eukaryota > Viridiplantae > Streptophyta > Pinopsida > Cupressales > Cupressaceae > Sequoia > Sequoia sempervirens. The sequence goes on along the minus strand of VDFB02299186.1, from coordinate 1,331 downwards.
CTGTATCTGTAGTAGAAGATTCAGCGTCCTCTATCATACGATCAAGGGGATATTCAGCTAGTGTTGAATCTTCTCCATTATTAGAACTTCCTTCATTTGCTGAAACAGTTGAAGAATCAACAGAACACCAATCTTCAGCAAACTCGGAAATCTCATCAATATGGAGATAATAGTTTCCAAAACCAGCTGATTCAAAAAGAATCTGAGCATGAGGATCATCAGATTTCTCCACTGTAAACTTAGTTTCTCTTTCAGGAACAAGTTTCTGCACAACACCTTTCACAGGAATCCTGGCCTCTGTCATATCCATGTTCAGCTCGCCTCCTACATCTTTACAGAAATTACGTCCAAGGAGCATTCCATAAGAAGCTGGGACGTCCGCAACAAGAACAGTCATCTTTATCTTTTTCTCAGGAAAGGCTGCAAAGGCGAATTGTGCATCTTTGATTTGCCCAACGAGAGGCACTTGTTTATTATCCATAGAATAACAATTACCAAAAGTTTTGGTAAGAGTTAATCCAAGGCAAACAGCAACCTTAATTGGCATGACATTATCCGAAGCACCAGAATCTATGATACAGTTACTTAATTTGAAACCATTAATAAGCAAGGAAATATAGAAAGGATCTATCTTTCCTGGAACTGAGGATGGGATGATAACCAAATTATTGGGCAGATTCTTGGGTTCTTGGACAATAGAGCTATTTGAAACAGGACGAGTCTCACTACTTTTAACAAATTTAACCAATCTCTCAAGCTGATCAGGATTGGCTTGAAGATACTCAACCTCAGACATCTGAATCTTAGTCTTTCTAGCATGGTCAATAATATCAAAAGCTTGGAAAGAATTTGCAAGAGATGTAGATGATATATTCTCAACTTGTACTTTAGGATTAGATACAGTAGTCTTGGGTTCACTAGAAAGAACAGAAGGAGAATTGCTTACTTGATTTTTTGAAGAATCCTTAGTCAAGATAGGCAATGGCATTCCCTTCTTAGCAATGGTCACCGGCAACTGAACGTTGTTTTTCACCTTTGCTTCTTCATCCTTTTGAGCCAACCGAGTCTGGGATCTTGTGATAACAGCATATGCTTGACTCTCAACATTTTCATTTTCAGCTGAATCGTCATAATGCATATATCGTATTGTGGAGTCGCCAGCTGCCTCTTCATCTTCTTGATTAAAAACAGCTTCATCTTCCGCTTGGAAATCATTGGAAGATAGTTCTTCTCGATCTATTTCGTAATAACCAACTGCTGTATTCTTCGGAGGTGCTTCAAGTGCAAGCCTCTCGGGAGGAGGAGGCAATTTATTCTGATTTCTGGCAGCA
>VDFB02299185.1:0-22988 GCA_007258455.2 Sequoia sempervirens | reverse complement strand
GGGAATCATTGAATGGTTTTCCGTCACAAATATATGATTATTGTGTTTTCTTATTATGAATTATTTTATTTTATTAATAATCATCTTATAATGTTTAATTATGTTTTCTTTTTTATTATTTTTATATACATTCTTTAATAATTTTTATTGATAGATCACTACATTCCACTCTTGCTGAGATTGTCTAAATAATTTCATGTAAAGCAAATTTATTCTTCCACAACTTTAAAGCTCAAATAACAAACAACTAAAACTACATAGGTCAATGAGTTTGACTCCTAAAACTACACGGTTGAATCCTAATAGCAATATCACAATTTGACACATTGTGGAAAATACCTCCTACTTATCAATTGATGAGCTAAAGGGGCTCTATAATGAATGGTTCATAAGGCACAACAGTTGCTAAAAGTTTTGCAAATGAGGTTGCAAGCTAAGTGGGCTTAACTTTGGGGAAAACTCCATGGTTAAGCGCGCTTGAGCTGGAGTAGTACTAGGATGGGTGACCTCTCGGGAAAGCTCAATGCTTCACCTCTGTGAGCATCACCTAGATGTAACGAATGCTAAGTGGACCATTCATTATCATGAGAGATGGGTTCTTGTGAACCACTACTCATGAAACATGGGTCAATGAGTTTGACTCCTAAAACTACACGGTTGAATCCTGATAGTAGTATCACAATTTGACACACGGTGAAAAATACCTCATACTTATCAAACAACTAACTAGCTATTTAATTTTACCCCAATTTAAAATTTACTCTAAAACAACAAGGTACACTTTTTTAAGCAGTTTAAAAATAAAACTGTATAAATGGGTTGAAGATAATATTTGAGGGAGGATAAGGATGGAGTGCGCGAGAGTGGCAATGGGGGTGGCCGTGGGAGTGGGAATGAGCAGGCGCAGCCCGTATCTTCTTTCGCCCAGACATCATTCCCCCAAACTTCACTGCGCACGGGGGCTTACAATCAGGTGTGTGGGATGGGTAAGCACGCAAAGCAAAGCACTAAGCACTAATCATTCAGCAGCAACACGAATTATTTGTTTGATTTCCTGTTATCTTGAAACTAGTTTCAAGGCATAAAAATAAAAAATTGATGAGCATTAATGGTAACTTGTAAGGACCCCGAAGGCATTCTTGGGCCTCCCCGAGGCGGGCACATTGCGAGAAGAGAGATGGAGCAGGGGGAACGCCTCCTACGCCAGGACTTAGATCGAAGGCGAGCTGCTCGGCAGGTGAAATGATTTTAATTATGTCCATAGGCTCGCTTGTTTCAGCTTTCTTATAAAGCTTGCTTCTCCTTGTATCGAATTGTTGTTTCATTAGGGTCGGGTGGTCCCCGAGACCGTTGCTGGTCTTGTCGAGTTCCTTTTAGACACGGAAGCCCAAGAAATGGAATTTGAAATTGCAAGATGCAGACCAAGGTAACCGATGTATATGTTAGTTTATATATATATATAATTAAAAGTAATAAATGTTTGAAATATAAGTAATCTTAAAGAAATTTTTATTATCCACTCACTTTATTACGACTGGTGTACTGATCACATGTAATGTAGTTCTATCTCTTGGGACATACTCTGCTTGTAACTAAAAAAATGAATCCATTAACCCAAACCAAAACTCCTATAAATGTAATAAAAACTTGATATATAAATAATCTTTAAATTTATATTAAGAAAATTTTGTTATCCACTCATTTTATTACAATTCAGTTCATCTCTTCGGACTTACTCTGCTTGTAACCAGAAAATGAGTCCATTAGCCCAAACCAAAACCCTTCCCAAGCTTAAAGATGAGGATAGAGGATCAAACTTCCATTTATCCTTGTTTTTAGCACACTGATTTTCCAGATGTCCGCAAACTCTATTTATAAGAAGACAAGGATAGAGGATTGAACACTGTTTATGTTTGATTCTAGAATACTAGTTTTACACATGCATGCACATTCTCATTGATGATGATGATAATTTTCGATACTCATTAGACTAGGTTGGTCTCTAGGATCCAACACAGTGTGTAAACAATTCAATTTGCTTGAATTCTTCTCCACAAAATATAATCATATTGTCATTTTCTTGACGCCAGCCTTTGGATTCTTCCACAGTTCCACGGAGTTTCCTGATGAGGGGACGTGGGGACGGGTTTCGAGGATGGGGGACCAAGGGCCTAAGTTTGGGGATGGTGGGGGGACGGCAGCGGGGTGGCGGCAGGTGGCAGTGCTGAAATACATATAGTACTTGGAAAAATAGTTATAAAAAGATGTATGGCAATATAAGTATAAGAATTACAAATGAAACTTTGGCAAACTAGTTTTAAACGTTTGAATTTTGAAGTGAACATTAAATTGGTGTCACTCCTCTTCTTGCTCCTCTTCGTGCTTCTCCTCAACCCTCTTGCTCTTCATTCTTGCTCTTTCACCTTACACTTGCAACTCTCACTCTCACACTCACACTATTAGCTTCTTGTTGATTTATTTTTAGGTTCTTAATTCTAAGCTTGCTATTTCATCCAAGGCATGTACTCGAACAATGATAAGACCAACCTAGCCTATATGACCGTATTTAATAAAATATGCTAGCCCATTTGCCTATGTATCATCACATCATCAAGGTTCTTAATTCTAAAACTGCTATGTCATACAGGGCATATATTCCAAATTTCTAATCATGGTAATGCCAACTTTTATCAACACATCCTTAAAAGAGATTGTAATTACATGTGTAAGTATTCAGAAAATAGCAATATTTATTGCAGTGACCGGGAATGGGAACAGTTATAACTTAAATGATTGCCAGGCTCAAGCTTTGCAGACATGGCATGGGAACAGTGACAAAGTGATAATGAGTCTAATGCATTCATATCTAGCATAAAAAGTAGAGCCACTAAGATCAAGTACATGGCTGATGATATCATCATTCAGTGCAATGTATTCAAATTTTAGACCATTCTCAAATGCTCCTAAGAAACTAAGATAGTGTTTGAGGTTGTAGTCAACAGTTAAGTCATGGATCATATTTGTACTCAAACGCTGCTAAATTCAAAATCAGAAAACAGTCCAATTCTAGAGTTAAGCTATCTGACAAATATGGAATGAAACAATTTTTCAGTAAGATTTTTAATGTTCCAACTTCCAACAATTTCATAACAATGTTTCTAAATTCTTGTCAATGTTTTGATGATACAAGGTTTATCAATAGAAGAGAGAGAAATATAGGAGTGCTGGATTAGAGGGAAAAATGCTGGTCTTATTGGTAATTTCATTTACAAAAGCCGACAAGAAATTGTTGCAACAAAATGATGAATACTATAATAGAAGAGAGAAATATTTAGGTGCTGGAGTAGACGGAAAAGTGCCTGCCTTATTGGCAATTTCATTTGCAAAACCCACCAACAAATTATTTCAACAAAAGGGGGAATGCTAAAATAGAAATGTTAGTTCACTTGAGTGGGTATAATGATGTTTCACCTTTAGACTCATGTCTGTCCAAGCCAGGCCAAGTTGCATTTCACAATTTTCAATAGCTTGACAGATCCCTTCAGACCAAGCCCCAATAAAATAAGAATAAACCTTCTCCTGAAGATGCTTCAACGGAACCTGTCCCAGCATTGTGAGGAATTTGAAAAAAAAAATGAAACTCATGAAAAGCGAATCCCAACACGCACTCTATTATCCAAATCAAACTCTGTTAAATACAAGTTATAGAAAAAATGAAATTGAACCATAGTTTGACTGGTTAAATTAGATTCCACAATGATCTCATTCTCAATATCTAGAGGAAATTCAAATATTGAGGTTTGGGGCAAAATTTTGGCCCCTAAACATATGAAAGAGAGAAATTTAACAAGTCAAAATGCCAATGGCCATGATAGCAAAACCATACACAACATGGAAACACAACTACTTGCACAAATAACCCAAATCCATTTCCAACTAGCTCTCAACAAAGTGGACAACTAGCCACGTAGTTCTCTTGTTTGAAAGCAGTTATACCAACAACCCTTTAAAATATTGATTATAATCAACCCTGCTATTTGCAAAAGTATTTGGGAGGAAATAGTACTTAGAAATTTAGAATTAGTATGTGGGCTTTAGAAATAGGAAAAGAGGGCAGAAGGGTAAGCTGCTTCCAAACGAAAACATTCAATTGACCATTTTGTAACTCTCGGATGCTTGATTGAAAAATCATGGAATGAAAATGGACAAGTCTATTGTTGTTTTGTTGGCTTCAAGAAATCCTTTTACATGCTATGTAGAAGCATAGTTCAAAAACTTGGACTTGGCAAAAACTTGGTAGACCCAAAATTTTTCAAATAATTGGGAAAAAACTAGACAAAATTTTCAGCCGTCAGAAAGCATAAATTCGTAAAATAATCTTTAAAAACATGCATAAAACTGAATAATATTTACAAAGGTCATATAGTTTTTCCTTCATTTATAGATCAGAAAACAACTTAAAAATTCACATCACAATGTCACATGATTATAAGTTACATATTTTTATTAGTCTCTTACAAATTTCATCTATGGAGAACATGGGCCCGAAAGAATTTTTATTTTTTGGCTTTTGAAACCAGAGCAAGGCTCTGGAAGGAAGCCGTCCCCGGTGGGGTTGAGGGGCAATGCCCCTTGCAGAGGTTTGGAGGCAGGTCCCTCAACAGGGTCAAGGGGCAGCAACCTTTGCAGGGTTCTGGGGGCAGAGCTCAAATTAAGGCTGTTGAGACCACATGAACCTTCACAGTGCATGCTCGAATGTATGAAAAAAGAACCCAGCTCAAATGCATGAAAAAAATGATGCGAAAAATGACAAACTTTTCTGAAGCAACCTGTCCTATTTCAATGCCAGCCGAATCTTTCTATCAAACTCATGGGGTTCTGTGAGTTACTAGCAGGCTCCGTCTGACCTGTGAGTTCTATGAGTTACTGGTGATATTTTGAACTCTTCTTAGAAACAAGTTATAGAGTAGAATGGAGAAGTTGGGTATACCAGATGAATTATAGAGCGTAAGTCTGAAGCAGTAGAATGCAGAGCTCTCAGAGTGTGCTTTGGAAGCAACATTGGGGTCAAGCAAGGCTGCTTGCTGTCCTCTCTGTTATTTGGCCTATAGATTGACAAGTTAGAAGAATGGATACTTGAACTAGGAAGGGGAGATGTCTACTTGGTTAGCTATCTAGCAAAGTTACTTTTATTATTTTCTATGCAGATGATCTCATCTTACCTGCAAAAACAGTTCACAATATAAGAGAATACCCTGAAGGCCTTAGAACTCTTTTCAAGGAAGCATGGATGCAAGCGAACATTAGCAAAACTAAGGTTTGTGTCTTCTCCCTACTGAGAGAACAAAAGAAAATATACTTTCTGTTTGAAGAAGACCCACTCAAGGAAGTGTCAACATAAATATCTTGGCCTGAATTTTCATAGTAGAATACAAAGGGAATGGGAGCATTCTATGCATTAAAATTGGATGGAGGGATGCAAAATTATGGAATTGGAAGTCCACTAGGGTCCTTTTTGGGTTACTGTTTTTAAAGTTTTCATATGTGGATGCATATTTTGGCCTGGCAACCCCTCTGGATACAAATAAAGGAGAATTCAAAAGTATTGAATCACAAGCAGATTCAGAATGAAAGCTTTTGTCCTCTATGAGTTTCTACTAGAAGAAAAATGCACTTTCCTTTTAAAGGCAGCGGCTGTGTCTGTTTATTAGGATAGTTGAAGAAAACTAAAGGCATGGCAACTAATAGATGGCCTAGAATGGTAGTAGGAGAAAATTTGAAAGTGCGGTTGTATGAAATATAATAAATGGATGAATAGTTTGGTCATAAGTTTACAAGAATATTCAAAAACCTAACCAAGAAATCAAAACACATGAGGAAGAAGTTTAGGGCTAACCACAAGGACAGAAAAACTTGTTAGGAAATGAAAAATCTATCTCAATGAATTGAACCCCACATTAATTAACATCATCAGAAAGTTTATATAGGTGCAGAAATCAAATGGAGGTGAAAGATGCATATAGCCTAATGGAGGACTAATTCACATCCACTTAGATGTGAAACTGATAGATGGGCAACACCTATTGAAAAATTAGGGAAGAGAATATTGCACTTTTGTCATGGACTGCTCCACCTATAGCGGCATCTGGGTCAGTTACATCTAAAACCTGAGAGTTGGCTCTCTCTCTGCCCTTCTTGAAGAGGCGATATTTGCAAAAACAAGGAAATCACAGATCATAAATAATAATAGAAGTTGCACCTTCTACAAGGAATCTACAAAACTTCAAACTTGATTCTTCATTCGCTCTTTTTGCACTCAGCTGTTATATCAGATTGCAGCTTTGGCTTGTGGTCTCATAGACTATTCTGGTTTTGTGGATGTTATTGAAATAAACTAATTTTGTTGAAATGAGGCAAAAGGAGAATTATATATTCTAAACAGCACATTAGAGTTCATCCCTGTTTATAGTTTTATTTGTTTGTTAATCGTTCTTCAAGTTGCTCAGGTCTGCAGCCCCACCCGTGTTACCAAGACATTATTACAGACAAATATATTTAGACATGAGTAGACCACGATGGTTACTACTCTTGACAAAGGTACCTTTCAATCCAATCATGAAATGCATGGTTCATAGAAGATGCCACTAAATTAACTGAGCAAGCATTATAAAAGCAATCTTTCTTTGTGCTCAATGTATCATTTAGCTTTTCTGCCTATACTAACATCTAGCCTCCATCTCTCATCACTTCGCTTGCTCCTGTGAGCCATAAGATTCTGAGACTTCGGACTAAACTTTCGGACTCGAAGCCTAGAATTATTTCGGCTTCAGCATTCAGTGACTCGGACTCGAGACTTCAGTCACGGACTCAAGCCAAAGGCAGAAAAAAGTTGAAACCCAGAAATTAGAGGTTTTGGGAATTTAAAACTTATTTCAAAGCACCCTTTAATGAATTACAAGCTGCGATAAAAGCAAATTTGATCCATACACAAGTATACAATGATCACATAAGTATAAAGTACACAAATTGTAGTTGCGCTGCTGAAGGAAATAACATACGTTGATATATAAAATTAGTCAAATGTATACAAAACTCATGGAAAATGAAATCCATGACATCAAATGTTCCATACAAATATGAAATATCAAAAGATTCAAAACAATAGCTATAAGTCTATCACTCTATACCTATGAAAAATAGTGGAGCCGACATCCTTCCCTCTGAGAAGGCGTCTAAGTCACGGATGATGTTGATTTGCAGCCATGATCTGCAGCATGTCACGAGTCCCATACCACTCACCACGGTGGCTATGTCTCGTTAGCCCAGCCTCCTCCTGACCATGGCTACAACCTCAGCCTCTCTGCACTTTGGTCCGCCCAATCAGGGTGCCATCACTTCCAAAAATTTGCGTCTGTAGCCTTAGTGATCCACTCAGACTGTGGATCAACCTCCTCTAAACAGATCGGGGTGTTGTCGTGGTCAAAAGCCTTCCTGTATCTGAGCCGAAGGTTGTAATGAACATATACCAGGTCATTCATCCTCTCCACTGTCAATCTATTGCGCTTCTTGGAGTGTATGTGCTCAAACATACTCCAATTGCGCTCACAACCGGATGAACTACATGGCTGGCTCAATATTCGTATGGCAACATTTTGCAGGTTCGGTGTATCAGAACCAAACATCTCCCACCATCCATCTGAGATGAGAAAAAGAAACAAAATCAATCTCATTTCAAGTTTCAAGTTCAAGTTCAACATTTAATAATAAATTATAATATAAAAAGATGAAAATTATGGCCTTAAATATATTTTTACCTGGCATTAATGTTGTCCTACTATCTTTGCACATTTGACGTGCAAAGAAGTCTCCTCGTGCCTTAGTGAAGGCATCTATCTCTTGCACTATCTGTGTAGTAACAGCGGGCAACATTCTCTCTATCGTCGAGTAGAGCCCACTAAGAATTTCTCTATCTGCACGGAGATCACGGCGGAAGTGGAAGGCCGGATTTAGGAAACATGCGGCTGCATGGATGGGCCTATGGAGTTGGTTTTGCCATCTCCTATCAATGATCTCCCAAATGGGACGATACTTATCATCAACTCCACCATAGACTGATCTAATGGCCTCTTTGGCCCTATCCATGCCCTCATATATGTAGCCCATTGCGGGCTTCTCCCCATCTGCAACTCGTAGGAGAACTAGCAAGGGCTCAATAAACTGCAAAGTGCAAACATGTTTCACAAATAAGTAAGTGTGACTGTCAATGAAAATGAACAAATAAAAGTAAGATATGATTAAAAATTAAAACATAATAAAGAATTAAATGTTACCTTCACAATCTCATCTGCTGGTGTCCAAAACCCTGCCTCATCAAATATGCAATCAGCCACAGCAATCCCTGCAGTGCTTGTAGAAAGGATGAGGAAGACCACTCCTCACTAGCAAACATGCGCCTCAAAGGTGCCCTTGACCGAATCAAGGATTGCAACATGATAAAATTTGATGCAAACCGAGTGATGCCAGGACGAGACAACTCCCTCAACCCCGTGTATTGCCTCATAAGGTTAAGCACCCATGCATGATTGTAAACAAATTTGCAAATGTTTCTTGCTGATTCCATACATGTTTTTATCCATGGGAGCTTGCCAAGATCCTCCATCATGAGGTCAATGCAATGGGCGGCACATGGAGTCCAAAATATAGTTGGGTGCCTCTCCATCAATAATCTACCAGCAGCAACATAATTTGCTGCATTATCTGTCACCACTTGCACTACATTTTCTTCCCCCACATCGGCTATCACCTCCTCTATAGCCTCACATAAGTATGTGGCATTTTTGAATTGGGCGGAAGCATCAATGGACTTTATGAAGACAGTGTCACCTGAAAAAATAAGCAAAACCAAATTACCAATTATTCAATAAATTAAAAACATAAATCAGCCTTATTAAATTATTAATCACTAAATCAAATTCAAATATCAATGTATTAAGGTAAGTACAATTACCTCCAGAGGAAACTAGAAAGTTCAACAGCGTCCTATTTCTCCTATCGGTACAACCATCAGTCATGATGGTGCAACCAATCCTCCTCCATTGCACACGCTGCTCCTCTAATTGTGCTTTCACATCCGCCACCTTTTGAGTCAAAAGTGGGCCCTTTAATTGATCTTCGCTGGGGGCTTTGAACCCCGCCCCACATATGGTTATTGCATCAACCATGTTTTGCCAAAAAGGAGACCTAAAACATGTCATAAAATGAAAAGATTTAAGTTTTTAACTTTAAATTTGAATTCGATAGTGAGATACATCTAAATTCTAAAACAATAAAATTTAAATATAAATTTTAAAACAATTAAACGAAAAAAGAATTACCTGGCTACATGGAAGGGAATGGTGCAGTAGTACCAAAAGTCTGCAATTGTTTTTTTTGCTGCATCGTGTGCATCCTTGTTCCAACCCATGCTCTCAAGCGACGGTTGGGAACCAGGAGTAGTGCGTGGTACAAAATATGAGTCCACCCTAGATTTACGAACTCTAGGGCCAATACTAATACTGCCACTACCACTAGCAGTAGCAGCGCCACCAGCACTAGGAGTACGCATAGGAATAGATGGTGCAGAAGCAGAAGCACTAGCAGAAGCACTAGCACTAGGACGGTATGGAGGCATGGAAGAAGCATCTCCAACAGCACCAAGTCCCTGTCCAACTCCAACACCTGCCAACTCCTCCCTCTGTCTCTTTCTAATTTCTTTTTGCCTTTCAAAATTTTCTAATTGCACCTGCACTTCACGAACAGCCTCAATAGGTGCTAGGGTGCAGCCCCCTGCATCATGGATGGGTATGCGTGCAAGGTGGTATTTCAATCTATTTATGCCTCCATGATATATTGTTTTGCAGTATTTACATTTTGCTTCTCCTCTTTTCATTCCGGGAAAGATTTCAGCATGTTTCCAAGCAGGGTCTTTTCTGACTGGGGTTCGAGACATTGTGAAAATAATAATATGGTTTGATTTGCAAATGAATGTGGCTGCAATAACAAGTAGGGTTTGTAAAATTATTTAAGTTGCAAGTAGGGTTTGTAAATAAAAATGCAAACTATAAAAATTTAAAAACAATGATTTTACAAATTACAATGAATTATTTGTTAAAAAAACATAAAAAAAACCGTTAAAATCAAACTTACCTCTTAGATTTGGCTTGGAATGCAATGCAAACTCCTCCCAATCACTAGCAATGAACTTTCAAGGCACCTCCTTAGCAGTATGAAGCTTCCCAAATGATATATGACCTTGCTTTTGTTTTAAACAATTTGCTGGTTGCCCTCTCTTCTCCTCCTAGTTTTCTTCACAACTCTCTCTTCTCCTTCTATTTTGCCAAAAGAGTGAAATGAGGTTGCTTTTAGGGTTGGAGAGAACATATAGAACAAAAAAAAAACTAACTTAAACTTTTAATTTTATGTTTTTTTAGTGTCTTAAGTGCTTGCTGCCGCGGCCGGGTCACAGGGTCGGGACTCTCCGAGTCTGGGCATGGTTCGTATGAAGCCCAGTCCGCAGTCCTGAAATCCGCCTGATTCCTCGGCTGCGGTCTCGAAGTCCGGAAGCTCCTCGCATTCGCCAGCCGTTTCGTCTCGACTCGGGCCGAAGTCATGGCGAAGTCATGGCGAGTCTGCTACATAATGCGTTAAAACCGGACATGCATTACTCTGTTCTGCAGTGAAAAATGTTAGTTGCCTCAAAACAGTGAGCAATAAACACTAAAAACAGCAGTAAACATACAGATTTCCACAAAAAATAAACGAACTCTTTATTATGTGCTGAATTACGGAATACATTCTGCATACATTCCCATACAATATCTTTCCCCAACCCAGCCCTCTCCTCCAACAACCCTTCACTGCTAATAAACAAACAGCCCCTACTCTAAAATGGGAAAACCCTATTCATTACCTATAACAGTTACATTTCCCAAAAATGGAAGACACGACAAAAATCCTATTTTTAGAACTGACAAGAAAGTGGGAAATATTCAGCATTAATTTGTGTATCATACATCAAGAAGGAATTCCAAAAGGCACAATTTGTCTGATTCATGCAATCCCATTCAAGATAAATCTGTCAATTTTCTCTTCGTTGATATAATATATGTTGCATTTCTCTGCTCCTAAATTTAAAATGTAACTGTAGATTATCAAACCTTCAAAATACTGAAAAAGTGGTTATCTTTTTCTCAGTGATGAACCTTATAGAAGGTATATTGCTGATTCCACTTAACTGTTTACTCTTCTTAGCTACACATAATCTCAAAACCACAGGAATCTCTCTCAATCATACCAAATTTAATAATGAATTAATCATTATCCATCAATAAATTCCCATAACAGACATCTGGCCCTTCCCATTCTAGAGGAGGATTAAGATTTTAGGTTGTTTCTTGCTTCTAAAGGTTACAGGTTGTTGCTAAAATGTAAATCCAAACTAAAAACATACTGAAGAAGCCACATTGCCCTTTTCTCAGTTTGCCAATTACTGTTGATTTAGTATGTAGATAAATTATAGCTATTGGATCCCAGCTCTAATATGATCCCCATGCCCTATACTGCCCCAGAAAGAATACCATAGTTAAAAAGAGGAAATTATAGATAAATGGCAGGAAAGCCCCAATTATTTAATTGATAAGTCAATTTGAATTGGAAGGATGTGGCTTGGAATTCTAACTTGGGCACTAAATTTAGGCCTGCTTCTTTCTTCCAATAGGCTATGGGATTCCCTAAAGTATTGGTTTTACTTATTGAAGTATAAAATATTGATTGAATTATGAACTTATAATTGTTTTTTTACATTGGTTGTGGTTTAGGTACTGGAAGGGAAAATCCTGACTACTTAGCTACAATAGATGTGGATCCAAAGTCATCCTCTTATTCTAAGGTAATACATCGTTTGCCTGTAACTCATCTAGGTGATGAGTTGCATCACTCTGGATGGAATGCATGCAGCTCTTGCCATGGGGATCCTTCTGCTCAAAGGCGTTACCTCATCTTACCATCACTATTGTAAGTGGCTTCTGATGGATTGTAGTGCAATTCATGTTCCCACAAATGTTCTTGTGTGAACTTGTGAAGAGCCTGTAAAAGGATTTGTTGAAACATTTAAGAAATGGAATTTCCCTTTCTGATTTCTTATTGTTTTGATTATACCTTAGAAAGGTTATACAACAATTTTCTTTGAGAATCTGATTGATAATTTTTTGGTTTTCAGTTCATATATGGACCTAGTTTCAATGATACAAAATATTCCTTTACATGCATAATACAAAAACTGTCGTCTTCTGAATTTATGAATAACATGAAACTTCATGTGCAGGTCCTCTCGTATCTATATTGTTGATACGGGAGACAATCCAAGGGCACCAGTCCTTCACAAAGCCATTGAGCCAGAGACTATCTTGGATAAAACAAATTTGGCTTTTCCTCATACTGCTCACTGCCTTGCATCTGGAGACATTTTGATCTCATGTATGGGTGACAAAAATGGAAATGCAGAAGGTGCCGGTTTCTTGCTTTTGGATTCACATTTCAATGTGAAAGGAAGGTAATATATCCAGTGTCAGAATTATACATATCACAAACATATATGCATTGCAATTTATTCTAGATTTAGGACTAATCACAGTTCCAATCTAGTTTTCAATTTCTGGAGTACTTTATATGACATATGGAGTACATGAAATTGCTTTTAGGTACGATCTTCTTGGCATCAATGTTTGTTATTGCCATTTCTCAGGCTATTTTATTTTATATTTGAAAAAATAATGCATCATGAAAAATCAGGAATTATATAGTACAAGTGGAAGCAAAAATTCTCTGCATAGATTTCCTGACATCACTTGGACATTAGCATCTAGTAGTATTTGAGAAACTTGAATCAAACCAGAAAAGAAAATATGAATTGTGGTAAGCCAATTCAATACAAGAGGAAATAACTTACATAGTATACAAATTGACAATGGAATTACAAGAGTATAAATAAGAGTTACTAGAAAATGTGGAACTATTTTTACAATTTTAGAATATAAAAATACAAATTTGACATTTTTATGACATGAAATTATGATGTTCAATTCACAGACCTGTAAACAGGCAGAGTGATTTAGGATTGAATGATTGTGTGTTGCAGCTGTAGCTTGTACCATGTGCCAACTTGAGTCCTTTACAAGGTAGTCGATGGAAATGAGATAGAAAATAGGTAGATCTTGATGCTGCCAACTAGTTATTTTTCCATGTTGTATCCTTCAAAACAAAGCAACCTTCTGACTAGATGCAAACTTGAAAAGACAGTTGAAAGATGTGTTTTTCGAGTCACTAGTAGCAACATTTATCAATCAATAAAATAGTCAGTGTTAGCAAGAAAAGTGGGTCATAGACTAGAGTTCTGAGCCCTAGGAATTCTTAAGAGTTGTATTTATACCCCAGTGAGAGAAATAATAGAATAGTCAGAGGTTATGCGGTACAAAATATTATAATGTGGCACTTAACAAGAATCAGATATACAATAGACAACAATAAAATATCAATTTGAATTATCACCAATAATCAATGTTGCAGGGAGATGCATTTCCTACCCCCTGGGACACGTCTCGGGGACTGGGACACGTCTCCCGTACTGGTAACACGTGTGGAGATGTCCCTGCTTGCAGGAAACATCCCACCCATGTTTCCTCAAGTTCTCAGTTAAAAAAAAATTAAAAATTAAAAAAACCCTAAGTCATGTGGTACAGGTGGTACAGGGGTGATTTAATAACTAAAACATGTAGTTTGACTGATTCATAGGCGGTTTTTGGCTTTAGAGTGGTTTTAATGATTTAAACCCGTGTTTTGATCACGGTTTGTGGTTGTTCTTGTGAGTAAAAATCCCAAGGTTTCAAGGCAGAGGTGGTTTCTGGCTGAGTTTCACCTACCAAGGCGCATTCATGTAACTCCTACAACCAACATGGTATCGTGAGCGTGGTCTAAGAAAATATCTGAATCAGATCTGTTTAAGCAAATGTGTTTCAACCTTTTCGATCAGGTGATCTTGAAGTATTGCAGATCATGCTTCGCAACATTTCACTCCAAGGGCAGGACCTCGAAGGTGAATTTGTGCAGAAAAAAAAGATGGTGATCGGTGTCAAGGTAGAAGATAGGCTTGATGGAGCCTCAAACTTCAACTCTTGGAAACCCAGGGTACTCATTGCATTAGAGGAGACTATCTCGATTTCTGCTGGTGCAAGCGATAGTTAAGCCTCATGATACCAGAAAATCCGCTGAAGAAAAACGGAAAATTAAGGCTAGAAAGACTATGATAGACTTCATGATGAATCACCGCAGTACTAATCATCATCTCCAAGTTGTTAAATAAAATAAATGTTTGATACTCTAAAAGGATTGTATGAGATCAACAATACCAACAAAGCCCTTGCTTTGAGACAACAACTTCACCATGTAAAAATAGATAAAGAAGATTCAATCATCCCATTCTTTATGAAGATTGTTGATTTGAGAGATCAGTTGAGTGCTATTGGGAATATAATTGCAGACATAGATCTTGATATGTTGGCACTAAATGGTCTTCCCCAATCGTGGGAACCCTTTATTCAAAGCATCAGTGGGAGATATAAGTTGCCTAAGTTTGATCATCTTCGAGCTGATTGTATTCAAGAAGAATCTAGGTTGACAACAAGAGGAATTGGGTGAAACTATCATGATGTAGAAAATCAAGTTCTTGCTACACATACTTTGTAGTAAAGGAGGCAAAAGGTAAAGAAAAGAGAATAGAGAATGTGAGAATCAAATGCCCCAAAACCAAGAAGAAGGACTTCACATTCAAGCAGTCAGTAATGCTACGTCACTTTGCTCTAGATTGCAAAATTATTCAAGCACAACTTGTTTCGAATGTAAGTAGAAATTGCCATAGGATATCTTAGAAGCTGTCGCCCTGCAAGTCGATTTAGGCTAGTTTGTTATTCTTAAAGTTGATTAGTTTCTTCAAAGGAGGAATTAACATCTCAGAGGGGGAGGCTGCACTACTGAGAAGAAGTGAAGGTGTTAGCTAAGTGGGCGGTTTGAAAGACCTCTTCAACAATTGAGATCAGAATTGCACAAGATAGTCAATCTAGATTTGACATTGGTAGCTCCGCAAACCTATTCAAGATAGGGTGATCCAAGATAAGGTCAAGAAGGACAGTCCTAAACTCTTGCAAGTCATTAGTGCTAGAGGTGTGTGCTAGAAACCATTTCTCTAAGGCAAACGTTGCAAGCAATCTTGGACGAGGAGGTCAGAAGGTTGATGCAAGAACTTGGAGCTTCAGAGGGAGTCTCTTCATCATGAAGATTTTAGGTAATATATATTTCTCCTGGTAGATGGAGAAATACGAGGTAGCAGAAAGCTCTTGTGGTGTATATTTCTTTGAGAAATATGAGAAAGCCCTTGTAGGCACAATGCAAGCCGAGAAACAAGAGGTAAGCCTTTGCGTATATTTCTCCTCGAGATGGAGAAATATGGAGGTGAGCCCTGTAGTGTATATTTCTAAGACGAGAAATACATGAGGTGTGAGCCCTTGTCCATTCTTTAATTAAGGAGACACACGCCATGTTGAGAGACTTCCATGAGGATGACATCATCGCTGAGAGGGACCCGGCGGATGGACTCTTGTACATCTTTGAGACTGAAATGTGGGTGCAGCCATTATGAGCGTCATGTTGAGAGACTCCATGACGAGGATATCTAGAAAATACCTCCCTAGCTAAGAGGAAGTGTTAGTGTTTTATAGCTTCGGGAGCTATTTTCCCTTTGTTCAAGGCTGGTCGACCTTCATGTTGCAATTAATATTTTATTATTTTCTTCTAAGGAGGCCAACCTAGATGAAAAGTCACCTAGTTTTGTATATATACAAGGTGGTGATCATTCATTTTAACATCAAGTCATTTTCTCATTTTCGCATTCCTTCAAGAAGGAGTTCGCACTTGTAGCAGCAGTTCATTCCTAGCAGCAGTTTGATCTCAAGGACAATCACAATAATTCACTCAAGTTCGCACTTTCAGCAGTTCACCATTTCTTTAAGCAGCAGATCATTATTTTTAGCAGCAGACCAAATTACTGAAGAAGTATATTCTTTGTGATTCGCATCAAGGAGAGGTGTTACTATTCTTTGTATGAGAATCGGCCATGCTTAGGGCCTGATTATTTTGTATACAGAACTCTGCTCTTATTCATTTGTTTATAATTTATATATAAGAGAGATTATTTCTTGCTGGGTTTTTCTCCCTCGAGTAGGAGGGTTTTCCTAGGGTAAACTGCTGTGTTAATTGTCTATTGTGTTGTGTTCTCTGCTTATTGCATTTCTCATCTAAAAACTAACATCTTACATATATCTTATTCCTTTCTTATATCTGACTTATTTCATCTATCTCTACATCTCATTATATCTTACTATCTGTACATATACATGATATTCGGGAATTGTCTCTTACAATATACCTTCTATAATGGAAAATTTGGCATTCCTCATTATTTTGTAGAAAAACTCAATAGATCAAGTATTTGGAAGAAACATAAAAACACATCATTCTTTCATAATCTACTGTAAAACTCAAATTACAAACACACTCAACAACAATCCTGACTTCTGGACCTTTTTTGGTAATCTCTCATGCAAGATGCACTCACTTCATTTAACTCTTCCCCTTTACGATTTTCAAAATCTCACAATCCCCAAAACCCTTATCTCTAACTTGAACTGAGTATTTACCCTCACAGTTATTGTCCATTACAAAAGAGAAGGATAATTGGTGGGGAAGATGAAATGATTCACCTTCCAACCATTACAAGATTTCGGACATTGAGATGAAATCTTCCAAGATATAAAACTCTAGATGGATGAAATGTAGTATATGTCTAATTAACTTCTGAAGTCTTAATGAAATGGATCTTGTGAATCATCAATTGATGAATAACATATGGTATGATTATTGTCTTGACATGTATCGATCCTATCACACCCAGGCATTCAACATGGTATTGCTGCCATGATACCACAAATTGATATGTTGATCATATGATATCTTCCAGTTCAGACCATGATATGAAGAAATGCACTTATGAATGGGGACAATGGACCTCTATCACCACGAAGACCATATCTTCCAGTTCGGACATGATATGAAGAAATGCACTTATGAATGGGTATAATGGGCCTCTATCACCACGAAAGTTACCTTCTAGCTCTATTAGAATCAGCATGTTAATCTGTTTTAAAATAAGAGAAGTTCCCATAAACTTTGGGAAAGTTTTTCTGAAGCCTGCATTAAACATGTAAAGATTACTATTTTAAGATAATTATTTGAAATTTAATTTGCATTTTATATAAATGGTTTTCCTGTCTTATATCAGGAAAATCTGACCGTAGTTACTCAGATCTTTAACAAGCTCATTTGTATGCAGGGAAACCCGAGATGGTTTATGGGACATTGCTTATGACTTCTAAACTCATAAACCTTTAGAAGCATTTAGCATGTTTAATTTTCTATATGTGTGTTTTCAGATGGGAGAAGCCAGGTCAAAGTCCAAGCTTTGGCTATGATTTCTGGTACCAACCACAACATGATACATTAATCAGTTCATCATGGGGAGCACCTGCAGCATTTTCAAAAGGTTTCAGTCTTCAAGATGTTGCAGATGGCTTATACGGAAGACATTTGTTTGTTTATAGCTGGTCTGAAGGTATATTAAAACAAACACTGGACTTGGGAAACACAGGACTCATACCATTGGAGGTATGTTTGCTTGTTGCTCTTTTTTCTATACCAATTGGACTAAGCACAAATTAATCAAAGTTGGACTCACATCAGTTTGCAAGTAGAAAAATATTATAACAGAGAAAGTAAATTGCAGCTAATCAGTTAATTTTTGACGCAAATTCTAACTTCCTGGCAATTAGGTAAGGTTTCTCCATGATCCTTCCAAAGACGTAGGATATGTAGCATGCGCTTTAAGTAGCACACTGGTGCGGTTTTTCAAGTCACCTGATGGAACATGGAACCACGAGGTATAATATTTTCTCTTCTAACCTCATGAATTCCAATAATTGTTTTGTTTACCAAGAGAATAATATGATTTAGTGGTGTTTGGGGTTTCATTATGGAAGTTGAGTATGCTATTTTTTTTGCACAATCTGATTTCTTTTGCCATTGATACATGAGGTTTATACACATTGGTTTTGTTGGCATTGTTAGGTTGCAGTATCGGTGCCAAACTTGAAGGTCAAAAATTGGATTCTCCCTGAGATGCCTGGATTAATAACCGATTTTCTTATTTCCTTAGATGATCGATTTCTTTATTTTGTCAACTGGTTGCATGGAGATATTAGACAATACAGCATTAAAGATCCTGCAAATCCTGTCTTGACTGGTCAAGTTTGGGTAGGTGGTCTTGTGAGAAGAGGAAGCCCAGTGATAGTTGAGAAGGATGATGGACAAGCATGGCAATCTGATGTTCCTGATGTTCAGGTGAGTACACTCTTTTACTTATCTAGTATACATTTTCATAAATTGATCATGAACATAGAGATCCAGGTCTCAGTGATTACTAACTGTTTGATAGAATACTTGAGCAAATGGGCGGGGAAAACATTCTTGCTAGGGACATAAGGTGAGACTAATTTGCATAGTTGGGGCAATTCTTCCTGCAATTAGGTGCAATCCTAAATCATTACAATCACTCAACTTTCAAGAGTCAGTGTCTATCTAGACCACACCTGGAAATCTTCTACAGACAACCTTTGAACTCAGGCAACCTAATATTCTTGGGATAACATTTGAGCCCTATGCTCCCTAGAAAAACAAATATTAAATGTTCAATGTGTTGTAAATTCACCTCATCTTGATAATGGACCACAAAGTTGGGGTTTCAAGCCACAATTCTCTTAAACTTTTCACAACTTTTAGGGAAGTGTCTCTTACTCAAAATATTAAATATTAAGATCTACCCAAAGAGGTTTTCAACACGTATCTAAGCAAGTTATTTTCCTTCATTTTTGTTTTATGGCTTTAGTATGTATGTATATGGCAATGACATACTGTTTGAATATATATTTGTTAGGGAAAGAGGTTGAGAGGAGGACCACAAATGATACAGCTAAGTTTGGATGGGAAGCGGCTTTATGTTACGAATTCCTTGTTCAGTAGTTGGGACAATCAGTTCTACCCTGAACTGGTTGAGAAAGGTGCCCACATGCTTGTTATGGATTGTGATACTGATAAGGGCGGGCTATCAATTAATCCAGACTTCCTGGTTGACTTTGGAGAGGAGCCACAAGGCCCTGCTCTTGCTCATGAGATGAGGTACCCTGGTGGAGACTGCACATCAGACATATGGCTTTAGCTCTCTCCCACATCTCAATAGTTGTTTTGAATATGAAGGTTGTGGCTCAACGGTATGCAAAGATGGCTTACACATCCAATACTGGTTACTCTATCAATAACTTTGACATGTAAAGGATGGTCATAACCATTCATTCACTGATCAAATTAACAATAATTACTTTATAAGTAAATGAACTGTCATATTTTATGTGGTGAATAAAAAAAATGGACTAAGTTTCTTCTGTGTGAGCAGTGCATGGTTGATAACCCTTGCTGGCAATTCCCTAGAATCTTTGTTTTTCTTGGAGGTTTGGAATCCTTCATGATTTATAGTACAAAATGAGTCAATTAAAATTATTCTTATGCGTGGCCAAATGGTTAATGATGATTTTATCAATATTAATTTACAGCGCTAGTAGAGTAATGATAAATGGATGTATTAATCATTCTTACGGTACATTATGAAACGTCTTAAGTCTTTTCTTGCATGTGGTAAGGTGTGTGAAACTTCGGCTTGTAGCTCATTAATGGGGTTGAGGTGGAGGTTTTTCTGGTGAATGCAATTGGCTAAGCTACTTCGTGGGCTTTGCTCTATTAAACTGGTGGCATCTCTACACTCTGCGAAGAGAAATCATGGCGGCCGGTTCAAAGATAGAGCTTGGCAAGCGTAGGAAGTAGGTGTATGTATGCGAAGAGGAGAATACAGAGGAAGATTTGGTGGTGCTGAATGCAGCGAATGTGTCTGTAGACTTTGCAGAATATATTTCCAACGAAATCACTAACCTGGCGATGAGAATTTGGACGCTTCGCATGTGAGCACTCACCAAAGAAATGGATAAGGATTCGTTAGCGAGTATTAGGGCAGCCATGGAAGATCTACTAGATCCGAAAGAGTCGATAGGACATCAGAATTTTTTTGATGTTGCGAAAAGCTTGGGTTATGCTAGCATGCTGTCTACAGCGGCAGCGACTTCTGTTGCAGGAGGGTACGCCGATTTCCAAGTCATCATGCAACACCTGCACCAAGTTTTAGAGAATCAAGGTAAGCTTTCCAATGGGTTACAAGAGATTGCTTTTCCAGAGCTTTCTCTGTTTGCTATTGTGCATAAATATGCTTATTGTGAAGACAGTGAAGAAGTCTATTGATAAAATGCCTCTCATATGGTTCGGATTAGGTGCAGCTTGGCTAATTAGCTCGCCCTTCTAAAACCCGGGCGGTTATTACTCGAAAGTCGAAGAACTCGAAGATCATTTAACATACTAAATAATAAAGATTATTTTATTCATGGAGGATTTAGTGAATTTTTGTTCAGTATTTAAGGTATATGGTCTTTTAAATTTTTTTTTAGTATCTAGGGGACGATCTAATGGTTGGGCATGTTCCAATAGTTTTTTTTTTATTGGATAAATCTAAATAAAATTACATTAGAGGCTGTAAAAAAAAACACTAAGTTATTTAGGGACAACAAAACAACATATAGAACTAGAGTACCTAGTGATTGGATAAACAACCACCCAATCTAAGAATGAGCATAAAGATCCTTGTGGCCTGATTGAGCAACCATCCAATAAACAGCTTATTGTAAACCTCATAAAATCATAGGTTTACTTCCAAATAAACTGCAATACTTTCCTCTTCATCAGCATCATAAAACCAAGGTAGAATGTAAGGTTGTTACACTCGAGCTGAGCAAACAAGATCGGATAATTGAACCACCGTAAAGCAAAACACTTCCCCAAATTGAATAGTAGCAAATTTCCTATATAGAAGGAAAGAGACAGCCTCCTCAAATTAATGTCTATTAAAATTATCATAGGTCTCAAGAGGCAAAGATAGACGAAGGTCTAACATCTGGCACAAGCCTTCCAAACCATTTGATAGTAGTCATGAGATGCCAATAACAATTGTAGATACATACAAAGTAAACCCCAGATTATAGTGAGGAGATGTAGGCACAATTTCAACTTGAAGTTGTGACATAAGATGCTTCGCCTATAGGTAAAGATAATCATTGGTGATGCCCTTCTTATTCAAATTGGATATTATGCTAGGCACGAAGATATGCATGTTGGAAAAAATAGTCAAGATTTTAATCTCTAAGGGAGAGAAGGCACAAGCCAAAGCAACCTAGCATCAAAACCTCTAGATGTTTTTTATTACGATAAGTCGACATGAGCTAGTAATCAAATTATGAAAATGAGAGGATCTAAGAAAAGTGAATTTCTACAACCATAGAAAGTGGAAAAGGGTAGGTGAGGCTACAAAAAGGGTAGTCCACAACTCCTTGACATGGGGGAAAAACCAAAAACAATGCTTGAAAGTTTCAATCTTACCACAAAAAGGATAGGGGGGAAGTGGACAAAGGAATTTAAGGCAGGCTCCCACTAGAAGTTTGACATGCAAAAGCTTCCAAGTGGTGAGTTGGGATTGTGCGTCTACTTTAGATTTCCATATTTGTAGGTTGTTTATTCCACCTAGATCTTTTGAAGTTACATCTCCAAATAGAGATAAGCCAACTTGAAAGGGATGCATGAGGAATCAACTGCTTATAAAGGACCTTGAGAGGGAAAGCTTGGATATAGCTACCATTAGGCGACCTCTAGTCTTTAAAAAAACTTGAGTGACAACTAGTAGACATGAGGATAGTGACATTAGGAGGAACCATATTTTGATTTTCCAACACTACCGGCTTGTCTTTGTACAATTAAGATCAAAGTTGCTCCTAAGTTGTTTCCATGATTTCCATGTGAAACTAATAGGATCCCATAAGTCATTGAACACTTGAATACCTCTCTTGAATAAGCACTTAACTTTCATCCTAGGAATCTTGGCAAGAGGCATGTTATTTTCTTGAATAAATTGATTCCACCAAATTGAGAAGGATGCAAAACTAAGCCCATGGCTGAATGATTGGTCAAACCAAGACAAATTTTGTGTGACCGATTGCCATGCTTTCCATATGCAATTGAGAGGGGTTGATCCATGGAGCTTAAAGTATTGGACTAGAAGGATCTTGTCCCTTTATTATATAGAACTCCAAGCTTTGCCTAAGGTTGCTATTTGCATGGGGTACCTTATCAACAATTCCAAAGGAGCATTTCCATCCAATGCCCTGCCTATCCATTTAGCTGAAAGACAAATCCCTTGAATAAATAGATCCAATCCACCCTTTTCCTTAGGGAGGATACAATGAGACCATGAAGTGACGGGTGTACCTTTTTTATTTCTCCATTTAGACCAAATAAAGTTGTGAATGAGCTAGGTAAGTTGGTTACAATAGGCTTTGGAGTGCAGCTAGTAAGAGGAGGTATAGACATGACTAACCAAAAGAACTTTATTAGCCAACTATATACAGCCAACCATTGAAAGAATCAATTTGTCTAGGCCAACAATTTGGATTTGAATTTGTTAATAAACCATCTCCACATGTCCTTTAAGGAAACTCCTACCCTAAAGGGAATGCCTAGATACCGAGAAATGGCTCCATATTTAATCTCTTTCTAGATTCATTAGGAATCCATGGCAGGTGGGGGTTGGGACTTGTCATCCAAATTCAGTTTTATGCATAGCTAAATTGGAGCCTGAGACATTA
>VDFB02299183.1:0-24674 GCA_007258455.2 Sequoia sempervirens | reverse complement strand
CACTATCTTGTATTTGTTTAAGGGGAACATCACCATACCTCTTTCTCTTGCATATGGAAAGAATAGCAGCCAATTGCCTGTGGAATATGCACTAGTCCTCTCAAGTCATTTTTTAGTTTTTCTAGACTATGCAATACAACATGGCATGGTTCACTATATATCCCTCGGGTTTGCGCCTTGTGCTAATGAATTTCTTAATTTTGTTATCTCATTAGTAGTATTTGCAAACAAAGATTCTAGCACAGGTGAAACATGATCTACATTTTCCATGTTATATATATACAGTACACCTAAAAAAACAATAAGACTTTGGTAAATAATATATCTAGATAAAAAGAATACAAATCTAAAATAGAACTTGTAATTTAATTCATCTACTCATCAATAATATTTTCATACTATTAACTTGATTTAAAAAGAATTGGAAGACAACTTTAATCTATAACATAACATCCCTAAATGGTTCAAATTTTAAATGAAACGATGAAAGAAAGAATAAGAATACAAAGATTAAAGTATAAAATCATTTGAAAATAATTGGGGATAAAAATATTTAATCTAATAGTTGTTAACATAAATGAACTTCAATTATATAGCTTTGAGAACATCAAAAAATTATAGAACATAAAAAATGCATCATTAAATGTATATTAACATCATCTGCACTCTAATTAAAAACATTAAAAACAACACGGAACACAAAGAGATGAAATAGGTAAAAGGATAAGCACATTGATCTCCTTCATATACTATGTTGATTAATAAGCCATGTGGAAAGAAAGTACTTAAAGTTAAATAGGTAAAAGGATAAGCTCAACAATCCCTTTGAGTGATGTGCCATTTTCCTCCATCCCAAGCTTCTTCTTCATGTATTCCTCCTTATTGTTTTACTCCTATCTATCTTATGCAGTTTATTTCTCCTTCCACCAAATCTCCCCAAATTTATCCTCTCCTTTTTCCTAGATCTCATCTCATGCTTACTTATTATGATGCACATAGTTCTCTTGTCTCCACATTAGTTCTCATTAGTTTTGTTTACACTTCCCATGTTCCCCTCACTGTGATATTCCTCCGCAAGTCTTTGTCACTCCACACTCATTTATTATGTCATGACAAATTTATACACCACTTTCGATTTCTCATCTTGCCACTTTCATTCATGTCCTTAATCCTAGTGTGCCTCTATCTACCCTTGACATTAATGTTTAAGGGCTTGTTGAGATGAAAAGTAATGTTGATTCCTTACCTAATGGAAACAAAAAAGACATGTACATATAAAAATCAAACACAATTCAATTTCTATTAAAAATTTTACATATCCATTTTTTGTTGGATTTTTGGATCCTAGATTTGAGATGCACAATGTTAAAGGAGATCCCATGACACATTCAAGGTTTTAGTGCTACATATTTGGATTTTGTGTATGATAATAAGTTATTGGCTAAGTTCTTCCCATGAAATTTAATAGTATTATCTTCCATTTGGGTCTATTTTTTAATATTGAAATTGGCCAATGCAAATATTAGGAATGTTAGATTGAAGTTTATTATTTTAGATTTTTTGACTATAAACAAGGATCGACAAAGTATATACATTCTTAACATTTGCATGTGCAAGTGAGATGAATGTAAAGAACTAAAGTTGTTAGAGGCTACCACACTTAATTATGGATCTTCTAATGCTTCATCTACATCATCCTACCCTTGTAAATTTAAAAAGAAAAATTATTTCCAAAAGGATAGTAAAAAATAATGGAAATGACCATTTTACAAACTATACATTATAAATGTTTCTAATATAATTATGACTCTAAAGCTCCAACTTTTTCCTTTGTAAAATGTGCTTCAAAAATTTACTTAGTGCTTGCATGATTACACTTCCTCCTATTAGGCCATTAGATAAATCTAAAGTTATTCCCAAAAGATATAATGAGAAATAATTTTGTTATTAAATTGTAGAGTTAATTGTAATTATACTCAACATTTTATGGGATTAAGGAATAATTGATTAAGGATTTGATTCATTAAAAAAAAAATTAGGTTGAGGGGGTTAATATTGGGGTCAATCCTTCAATTGTTCCTCCTAATGAAAATTTAAATATTTTACACTAAATAAATCTAATAAAATGGTTTTATATGAGGGTCATGAGATTGAGGTACATATACATGTTGACGAGCTTGAAATCATTGATTCGCCTATGTATGTGAGGAACGATAATTTGTTGGTATTAATAAAAATTATAAGGGTAATTATTCTTCTTCTTATGTACTAGTGATCGAATTTTATAGAAATTTCTATAGACTAACTAGTATTCAAACTTAGGACCTCCCATTTGGTGTTAGGATGCTCTACTATTGAGCTAATGACTCACATTGTGATGAGTCTTTTTATGACTTAGGTGTGTATCATTTCTCCAACACACTCCCTTGAGCCACAACATAGGTGTCAAATGCACCTAGCTTGGCTCTAATACCATACAAGAATACCAATTATGAGGACCTCCTATAAAAATATGACATGAAAAACCGTGAACAATATTTAAAAGATAATCCATAGTCTATCTTATTATTTATGCATATTTTCTAGGACCACCTATGCCCAAAACACAAAATAGTTTTTATAAATACACCAATTAGATCTTATAAAATGCATTACTTAGATCAAATTATATGGTAAATTAAATATAATTAATGATTACTTTTTCTTTTAGTATGAAAGAGGTTAAATTCCAATATATGTTCTAGTGGGCTTGATTGAGTGACAAGGTGGAGTGATTGTTGTAATGAAGAACTTGCTAGGAAAGCTAACCAAGTTAAAATGTACACCTATACATACATCATTGTGGTAATATAGACCTATGTCATAAAACACAATTGAATCCTATTAGTTCCAAAGTATTTTAGCAAAGAGGTTACAATTGCAAGAGATCCGTATATGCCTTTATTTTAGATTAAGTCATTTAACCTTAAATAATTTTAAGAACATACATAAGGATCCTATATATAAGTGCAAGGATTATTTGCCTAATTTGTAAAATTTTAAAAAGGAATAACAATGGTGGGAAAATCAAGACAAGATGCAACAATTTAGAATTCCTAAAGGGTTTACAATTATTAGAGCCAAAGTAGGTTATATTTTGGTTTTATATTATAAAATGATTCAAGAATCTATAAGGCCAAAAGAACCATAAGCATTGCAAACTTTAGTTTAGAAGCATAAGGGATTGGATATTTTCATTCCTAAACATGGTTTTCATTAAAAAAATTACTCATGTACTATACATACATATTCATGTATATGTGAATATATCTACATATGTATACATACACATGCACATATCTAAATATGTATATATGTATATATGTATATGTAGATATGTAGACACATTCATGTATACATACATATGTATATATGCATGTATATATGTATATACATACATTTATTTTCTATATGTATATATATATATATATATGTATACATATATACGTATACATAAATACACACACATATGTATGTATGTATGTATGTATGTATGTGTGTATGTATATTTATGTATACGTATATACATGTATGTATATGTATATGTGTATGCATACATGTATATATATGTATATATGGATACACACACATTTTGGTTTTGTTTTGTAAGCATCCTCTTTTGAGGACAACCCTTTGTTGATGATGTTGAGTATTAGTTTGTTGTAAGTGTGTTTATTATTTTAATATCATTTTAAAACAATATTTTATTTATTTATAAATTTTGGTATAATCTCTAATTTTATAATATGTTTGTGTGTGTAGGTTGAGTTGCATAATTGTTAGGGGCACACACAATCAACACAATGCAAGATAATAACTAATTCAAGGGATCGAAGTTCAGTTTCTAGTCAAGCAAAGAGAGGCATAATGTTTCATTAATAGCATTTGCTACACATACATAAACACTTTTATATCTTTATGACACATTCATAACTATTTTCATGAATATATATTGGTGATATTTTGTAGTCTAAGAGACAATGTTGGCCTCATGTCACTGTATATGATATTTTCATGCTGTATTATGTATGTCTTCATGACCTTATCAAGATCAATATATAAATATTTTGTGCATATTCATAGCAAATGGTTTGTGATTATTCTATCTATCTATATTACCCTTTATCTCTATCTCTCTTTATCACTAGCTCTCTCACATATATATGATGTGCATGAATGTTGAATGGCATACATGTAATGAACCCATACTAATTCTAACTCTATTTAGCCTATCAACAAATAAATATTCAACATTGGTCTTCTAGATTTACATACATCTTAAGAATTTACTACCATAATCCATAAGACAAAGCAACAATAACCCATATGGGTGTTTAGTCTCACAAGTGAAAGTCAAAATGTTATAGCTAGCTATCCCTTCACTAAAAAATAGTAGGGTTTTTAGTTCAAACAAGGAATTACCCCATTTTATTGTATGGTTCTATATACTAAAACCCTATCTCCAATAACACACATAAAGTAAAAAAAATATCTACTATGTTTGGCTTCATGAATGCAACACAAGCTTCTAAATGTCCTAGGTAGAGCAATAGATTTCCATTCACATAGTAGAAATTACAAGCTAATGCTTTTTAACATGATTTCTAGAATTTCATACAAGAATAGCTTTTTCTCTTACATTACATATAAAAATACTAAAAAGAACCTTCATAAAAAATCATACCTCATTACCACCAAGTAAAAACTATTAGGTTTACATACTCGAATTTCACAAGCTTCAAAAATGTATAATTTGCACTACCTTCTTCCTCCTTTTGCCTCTATCCTCCCCTTTTCCCTCTTTCTTTTCCTTTTAATCCTTCCTTGATTTCCACCATTTTTGCCATTTTCTCTACATGTTTCCCATTTCCACTTCCTTTGCTTTTATTTCTTCCCACTTTGTGAACAATAAAGTCCCACTCTCTCTTCACTTACTCATCATTCAAGTTTCCTCGAATAGTGTACCTCAACATTAATGCTTGATACTTAATATGATGGGGCCAAAAGGTGGGGTGGCCACTTTTTGGCCTCACATCTTTTTGCACTCGCTCTAATAAGGTTTGTCCTTTTGATAATAGTAATGTCCAAAGGTGGCTCTTGTTTGCATGTGGATACATTTATACCAAACATCAACTTTTAGTGATATGTGTGAAGATTTTGTAGTGGTTCTATATATTGTTCTTATTCTCTAAATATAAAGGAGGATGAATAATCAAGTCATGATGGACTAATGAAAGAAGATGAATTGAATAGTGATAGAAACTAGTCTACTATAGTTAGTGATGATGAAAATACATTATATAAAATTATGCAGGGATTCTCATATTACTTAGAATCTCTAGTGTTACAATATGAATAGTATTTTAAACACATGATAGATCTTTTTCTAGAGTGTCTCTACAAACTTGTGACCATTGAATTTGCTTGGTAGTATAGAAAATTGCATTATAATACATCAAATAATAGGGTAGAGAATGTAATTGTTAATTTTATGGTTTCCAAGACCAAACTTTGTAAATGATATTAATTGAGGGCATGAAGACACAATCAAGTCTTTGTTCTTGATGGTTTGATTTATATTTTCAATCAATGGTTCCATTTATACACACTACATGAGGAAATTGTTCAATAAGAGTAACTTATAGTTTTAGTCAATTATATTTCAATTTGTACACACTACATGAAGACAATGTTATCAATGATATGATTCTTGATTTTTTATAAGATTTAATATTATAATACCTTAACAAATCAAGCTATGACTTTCACGGTTCACTCCTACATGTATGAAATTTGCATTTTCATCTACAAGTTTGACCCTAAATTTGTAGTTTTAAAATTATTTTGTGAGCTTAACCCTACATTTCTAGTCTTTAGGAATGTATTTATCTTCATTTTTTAGACTATGTTGAGAGCTATTATAATGTTTTTTTGCACTAATTTTCGGAAGAAACTCGTTTTTCCTTACTCAAACCTTTGGATTATGCAAAACGGGGAAACAAAATACTATTAAAAATGCTTTAAAAACGTTCAAACAAGTGCAATTTGAATTCAACAAATTTAAAAAAAATTTGCATATAGGGTTTCAAAATTAAACAAATACATGCATTTTGAACTTTAAAAAAAAGGAATTTTAAATACCTCGTGCTCAATAGTGGTCGATATGCGAATTGGAATGATGAAGTTTGAAGAAAACGACCCGAACTTTGCTTTCGTTGGTGAGAAATTTTGTTGGGTCGCCGTTCGGTTTATGTTTGCCGCGCGCAGGGACAGTGACTGGTAATTCACAGTGAAAGTGTGAAAGTGAAAGCACTTTCACACTTTTTTTGGTTTTGTCATATTAAGGGGGTTCGGCCGAACCAAGGTTCGGCCGAACCCCCTTAATATGTTTTTTTTATTTGGCTCGGTTTTGGGTTCGGCCGAGCCATGGGTTCGGCCGAACCATATGGTTCGGCCGAACCATTCAAATGGTTCGGTCGAGCCATATGGTTCGGCCGAACCAGTTTTCTATGAAGAGTGTGGAAATTTCGAAATTTCCTTCCTCCACAAAAGTGTAAACCACTTATGTGGCTTCACCCCATAGATAGGTACTATGATGTGAAATTTATAGCTAGTGATTCAGTTGTAGGCTATGTGGGAGGAATAGGTGTAAATGAAACCACATTTACAAACTCCAAGAACCCAGGGGAAGCAAAACGTGGAGGTTCAACAATTAGATTTGAAAAGTGTGACGAAAAGGGATCCGTGTAGATCTGGACCTCACTATTAGCCTTTGCCATAGAATTATTCACATTTTATTTTTCCCATCAAGGTAGATAGTACTATCATCGATGTGATCCCATATCTCATGATGAAGACACATGCATCTTTTAGTATCGTGTCTAGGAATTTGATGGTACTGGCATAATGTGTTTTCTTCATACCAGTCGAGGTAAGGTTTAGTAAGGGGTTGAGGATTTGGAAAGGTTATCATTTTGTATTTCAATAACTTCTTTAGAATTGAAGTGTATGATTTTGATAACTTCGTGAATTGTCTGTTGCGTTTGAGGCCTTTGTCACTAGACACAACAACTACATTCGTAATAGATTTACCTTTATTGAAGATCAACACAATGGACCTATCCTCAAGATGGGAGCGTGAGGAAGACCCCCCAAACTGGGAAATCATTTGTTGCTATTCTTGCAATGCAACACAAAGATGTGCAAAAGAGGGTATTTAATCAAAGAAAACTTCTCTTGCTAAGACCTCTGCAAGTTGTCGATGAAGACCTTCTACAGTATGAGTCAGGAAAATGATAAGATATATGTGAAAATAATGCTTGATACTGAGCAATGAAATCAGTTATCTTCTCATGCTCTCCTCGTTTACATCAGACGAGATTTGAAAAGGCCATCTTCGGTTTGATGTTCACCTAGAATTGCTAGAGAAACTAATTCACAAGTTGATCAAACAAAAAAATGGAGTTATCGAGAAAGGAACAATACCATTCAAGGGTTGTGTCCTTAAGAGATCTTGGGAATAATTTTTCCATCAAGGCATCATGGTGGAAGAAGTCTATACACATGGTGTTGAATGTTGCGACATGCATTTGCAGATCTCCCTTACCACCATACTTCTCAAACTTTGGAATCTACATCCCCTAGGGATAGGAGTGTTTAGAATCACTATTGAAAAAGGATTGTGATGAAAGAAAGGCTGGAAAATAATTTGGGAGGTGGCCTAAGATAGGTTCACCAGCTGATTCTGCATGTGACCCACATTATGTATTAGAGCATTCAAAACAGGGTCAAACGATGAAATAGGACTAGTGAAACCGCCACTAGAACCATCGCCAAAGCCACCAGAACCACTAGAATCACCACTCACTCCACCAAGGCTTCCACCACCAGAACCAACATTGCCCCTAGAGTTACCACCACTAGAATTAGAAGGAATAGCACTAAAACCCATAGGTATTTTGTTTACTTTGACGGTCGAAGGTGCCTTAGGCATAGGGTAGGTATTAATGGAAAGGCCTGATTTGGCCATGTATACCGATGTCATGGGCATTGAGACACCTATCTGCCTTTCAAAGGTCTCGAGCCAAAAAACTCAGGTAACACCCGATCTAGAGTTGTATGAAGGGACATATGCTTCCACTATGTCAATCATGCCTCAGATAAGTTCCAAGCCCACCGGATCTTTTTCTAGCATATATCTCATTTCATTGATAAGCCTAGCAGCCCTAGTTGTGTTTCATTCTTTTCGCAAATGTTTTGCGAGATCCAACAACCTCCTATTTGGATTAAGTAAATGATCAACAAGAATAACGAGAGCATCATCTTCATTTAGAGGTGGGGCCGTACGAGAAATGGGAGGAGTAGGAGCATGAGTGGCCTCCCTAAGGAAGCTTGCCTCCATCTCTAAAACTATTTCCCAAGAAGTAAGACCAATAGTGAAACCATTAGTGACCCTCGAGAAATCCATTTGTAGATGTCATATGCTTCTTCTAACAATGTACCCCAAGGTTGTAGATTGGGTCATAAATCTCATAAAGCTTCATGATGTGTAAGTTTGCAACCCACACAAGGTGTGAGGAAGAATCTCAACACAAAGAAACAGATGTTATGATGTTCACATCGGGTTCACCAAAATGTAGAGGGGGATTAGATGCTCTAAGACCCTGGGTCACGGGATTGTCCTAAGGAACAAGTTGCCTTGGTCTACCTCAAGCTTGCTAAATGATTCAAAAAGGTTATGCATTTAGGGTTGAAAAGGAAGAGCAATCTGGTCGCTAATGTCCTTCTGCTAACTTGAATATTTTAGGAAGTCAAACAAGTCAATTCCTGGAGTTCAATCTACAACTCAAACAACTCACTGCCTGAGGATGACAACATAAGACATGGACTCCACTACGGTGTGTTGGCATCTCAATAGGGCATTGGCATCTGTACGGACATAGAGTGTGAGGAACAAAAAAAACACTAGGAGACAAGCTAACATGTTGACTAAAATATTTATGCTATAATAGAACATAAAGAGAGTACAGAAACAAAGTACAACAATATGAATACTTTAACTACTCTATATTCGAATTGACAAAGAAGGATAAGGAAGTGATACCGAACTTTGTGAAACTTGATTCTTTGAATAGCTCAAATCGAGAAGTACCTACACATAGAAGAACAGACAAATGTTGGGGCTGTGTTTAGAAGACTGCTTCAGTCAGTCCCCCGCTTTGGTGTTTCCACCTCCATGGAAAACTAGATAGCAATGATTGTATAGAAGGATGATAAATAGAGTATAGAAAAGGAAATACCAAGCAATACTCAAACAACAATATGCTGCAATACAAATATGATAATGCAAAAGTGAATGAAAATGGTGGATATCACCTCAACCACGAGCTCTCAAGGAAAATGGAGGAAGGAGTGAGCTTGAAATATCTTCAAAACCAACATTATCGCAACAATAGAGAGGAGGATCCAAAAAAGCATCATCTTGCAGCTACAATGGAGGTGGTGGTGCAACTTAAATAAGCTAAAAGTGAGTGTGTAGATTGCATCCAAGAGTGAATTGATCCAAGAAGCTGAGAATAATTATTTTTTTAGCAATTTGAAGGAAAAATGGAGGCAAAGGAGCCATTTGAAGTCAGTCAAGGAAGTAGAAAATGTTACACTTTGCATCCAATGGAGGAGTGTAACGCCTTTGTGGATTCCAGAGGAAAGAATCATGTTAGGACATAAGTGTGCCACACAGAAATTCACATGTTGTGCTAACTTCCTAGGCAGAGATTCCTCCACTGACACACAAATGAGTTGCCAAGTGGACAAGGAAAGGTGGCGGGTGTAGGGATTCCATCATCAAATTTATTTTTTTAAGGCAAGGGGTAATGTAAATGTGCCTAGGGGACAAAAAAATATTTTATGTAGTAAAGATAAACTCCAAATACAAGGTTAATAAATCAACCACTTCCTCATTTTTTTTCAGGAATTAAACATCATCTAACAAACTATAACTACAAACCATAATTTACTACAAGAGTTAACTGCAATAATCCACCATATTAATGTTATCAACAATAAACTCCAAATACAATGGACACAACTTCTGGACTATGAGGGGCTGCCTTTTTGATGTAGGATATGTTTCTCCATTGGTCATTTGGCCTCTGGCTTCCCTCATGCTTTCCGCAAGGGCACAAATACCTGGAGGAAGAATGCTCTCTCAGACCATCTCACGATGGGTACTTCCTCTTCGGATGGTCCCTCCAGGGAGGACGACCTTTCCTTGACTGATTCATCCAAGGAGACTAAGTCTCCCCAGGATCCTCCTCCAGCTATCCCTTTTATGGAACCATTAATGCCTTGAATTGTTGTCATTGTTCAGGTAGAGCCTACCTGTCCCTTAATGAATGCCTTTGTTATTCCTTCAAATGCTCCTGACTCCTCTTCTATGTTGCCAGCTCCCTCGTTGTGTGGTGGCTCTTTTCCTGTGGTGGTTTTTGAGGATACGCTCCTCTCGCCTCACTCTGTGGACTTTGATTATGAGCCTTCCTAGTCTATTGTGTAGAGAAAGAAGGGACTCCCCAAATCGTGGCCTAGGGTTTTGGGAGTCAAATTAGTCCCCTCAAGTTTTGGGGTTGTCTAGTCCTCGTCTATTGTTCGACAAGCTATCTGCCAGCTGTTGATTTTATGTTATGTGTGTGGCCTGTATTGGCCTGTTTTTTCGAGCCCTAGTGGCTCTTGTTTGTAAAGGGATCATCTCCCTTTTGAACTAGTTTCTTTTTCTAGTTCATGTCTTATTTTCAACTAGCTTCTTTTTGGCCCTAAGGGATCTCCATGTAAAGGGTACAACACCCTGTAAATGCTACTAACTTATAAAAAACAATAACCATCAAAATATCACTCAAGGTCATCTATACTCAAACCTTATTGTCACTCACAACACCCTTCTCCCTTAGGAAGTGGACGATTCAATGATCACTCTCCTACTTCAATAGCTATTTCCACGCAAGTAAGAGTGACTTGCCCACTCACTAGATACATAGTGGCAACATGTGTGATGCATAATCTCCCATCTATGCATATTAGTGGTAAGTCAAATTTTACTAATCATAGCCACACCTCTCCATGAAGGACCCCCTCGACATGAGAGTGATTTCATAATATATTCATGGCCCTACTAAAACTTATCAAAAACTTTTTGTTAGGTCTACCTATGAAAAACTTGGCCCATTTGATATTATTCTTTGAGAGAAGCATAGGTTGTTGGTTTTATGTTTCATATAATCTTGAGGGTGATATAAATTCATGCCTCGTGTTTCATCACCTTGTATGAGGATGGTCATGCTAGCATGTACATTTTACTTTTCTTGCATTCAAGGAAAGATACAAACCATAATCCCATGTGGATTATACTTGATAGTGGTGGCCAATGTATTGTCACTAATATTGTTTACATACACCTAATAATACCCTAAAAAAATTATGGAATGATGGTTGGTTGATAACTTTCCCATTTCTAATTAGCTCATCTATAAAAACTTAATATAGGTGTAGTCACCCAAGGATAAAGAGGGACTCTATTAATGAGATGAAATATTAACAAATGAGAAGCTTGGTTTTATTTTAAGAAATGTTGGGGTTGTCAAACCCATATTTTTGGTGGTAGCATGTGACATTGGATTCTTAGTTTATGTGGTCTAAACTCAACATGCTTCCCAAAAGCCTATCCTTAAGTAGTTTGATAATGTTATGATTTTTGAGTAACACATGTTCCACATTCTTATTTATAATGGTTATTTGATAAAAATTCATATGAAGACTTCCCTTTCTCATCAACATTTTATCATTTTAGCTTATATGGGATGATGGGATTATAAAAATCCCCAACACATTAGTCTACTCTAGAACATGACACTTATTTCCCATAAGGGACAATCTAGCTCATTGTGTAAGTGTTGAACCTTGATCGATGTCATGCACTCACTCTAGCTACATTAAGTGGTGGAATCTCACATTTTTTTGCATTGCCACCTAATTTGAGGCATTATGGTGAACAAGTGAGAAAATCTACAAGTAAACTAATGAAATTACTTTCAAAGAATTTGTGAGTGTTTTTTCTCAAGTAGATAACAAAAAATTGAATATCTAGCTTTAGATTCTAGTAGATAACAACACATTTTACTTCTCAATCTTAACATTAAGAGAAGACCTAGTACTACATAGAGTGGCATTTTAGCTTGGCTATATGCTTAAAACACTCCAAACTGGATAATTTATTCTCTTGAAGGTTTATATCATTTTTGTTAATGCATTTGGTTGCCTTTCCATCATTTTTTTGGATAGATTTAGGTTTTTAGATATAGATCAAACAAGGTTATCTTCTTGTTGCATCATTGCATTTGTTGGATATGAAAGCTTTTAGCTAACTTCTTTCCCACAAATCATCACAAGGGTTGATGAATGGTACATCTCTTCCATCTATGCCATAATAACTTATTAGTGACCACTTTACTAATAATTTCTTCTATACTTTGGAAAAAAATGTCTTTGAAAGAGGTGGTGGTTTGTCTTGAAACCTTCCATAAGGATTATAAATTGATCCTTTAATGGAGCACAACCTAGTGCTACAGACAAAACCCTTTTCCAAAACAATAATGGCTAAAAAACTTTTATTGTAAGTGGATTGGCAAAGGGGAGATGTTCAAGGTCTTAATATTCCCTTTGCTTTTGAATGTTCTTGCCCTATCAAGTGGCAATTTATGTTATGAAATAAGGTTAGAGGATTTCCCTCTAGATTTTCAAACCTCTCTCTGGTAGGTAAATATAGATTTGTACCAAGGTGTTAGTCCCAACCAATGTTTACTACTATTTCTAGACTCCTAAATTTGGCTATGATTGGTTTACAAAATTTGTGCATGAATTCCTCTATGCTAAGGCAAGACAAACACAAGGGTTAAAAAGAGTTGTGTGGTGCATATCTACTTACCCTAGGAAAAAGGTGGGATGGACAAAATTGATGTTTACAAATAAAATATTTGTGTGCTAAATGGGTGGTTTGAGCTTCTATTGGTTTTGAGGCTTGAAATATTCTTCTTAGGCATTGCAATTGTCCTAAGATCGAGATCTGTTTTGACCTGTATTGAAAATGGTTCTAATGGGTCTTGCACAACCTCTAAAGAAAATTTAATATTAGACGTAGGCCTAATACAAATTATTATGGGAAGTTGGTCATTCATTTGAATTTTTTCTATACTCTCAATATCTGATCGAGTATTTATCTTTACTTTCGTCTTTAACAACGTGGTAGCCTACATACTTATCTTATTATGAATACCCAAATTAAAATGAAATACTCATACATGATTCAAAACATATAAAAATCCTTTGAATCGATTAAACACTTTCTAAAATAAATTGAAAACGATTTTAAATATTCTCTCTTCAATAACTATAATCTTTCATAGTTTCCAATTACTAATTACTAATAATTCTAGTGTACCTTGACAAAAATGTATGGTTTCAAATTTCTTGAGCATTTTGACAATATTTTGAAAATTAATCCATTACAAGGTCCTTCCCCATTCTCTTCCACACCCTTTTCAA
Source organism: Sequoia sempervirens (assembly GCA_007258455.2). Lineage (NCBI taxonomy): Eukaryota > Viridiplantae > Streptophyta > Pinopsida > Cupressales > Cupressaceae > Sequoia > Sequoia sempervirens. The sequence continues at coordinate 11,045 of VDFB02299183.1, read as the reverse complement.
GCTCAACAAACAAAAGCTTAGCCAACCTCTTCGACAATGTCTATCCAGCCCTCAAAACGGTTATTTGACCGTATTTATTAATTAATTAAATAAAAATAAATAATGCATTGTATCTTTATTTTTAATTAATTAATAATTACGGCCAAATGACCATTTTGAGGACTGCAAAGACAATTCTCCTCTTTATCCAACATATGAAAGTACTTGGCCAAATAAAAGTAATAATGAATTTGTAACGGAATCTTCCAGAAGAATCCATCCTCACATACTGCCATAAGTGCCGTTTGAATTTAAAATATTGGGCGAGTTGGGCACAACATGTGTCAGTGTTGGCGGGGCCACTTGTCTTATAATCTCTCATATTTTAACGGCATTTTCCCGTTGGAGGGTTGGTTTTAGCTGGAAATAGAGACCTCCACGTGGCCACAACTTTGAAGCCGCCTCCTTGTGACGTAAGCGACGTTAACTTGCACTTGCCGGTAGCTTTCCTTGTAAGCGAATAGTAATTGGCCAGAACTGTGGAAGCTTCATAGCCGTTGAAACGACTTTCAGGTGCGTATTGACCAACCTTCGAATTGGACTTTACAGCCGCCAACGCAGAAGCTTCTACCTGCTACCAGCGGTCAATAAACACACCCAGTACGTAATTAATCCACGTGCTCATTTCGATTCTTAAATTCCCGGTGCTAACACAGCCCTGGCATCGCTTAATCTTCTGCGGAAACAGAAATTGTGAGAAAATTTTCTGTCTGAAGGACTGTGATTTGTAAGTTTTGAGAAACTTTTGGCAAAATGTCGAGCATGGCTTTCATTAACGTAGTTATGGTGGTGGTATTGTGCATGTTCGCCGTAATGGCAGTGAATGCTCAGGATGCTTCAGCCCCTGCGCCTGCCCTCACTAGCGATGGTACTTCTTTTCTATTTTTATTAATATTAGGTGCACAAATTATTACTTCTTCTGGTTAAAAGTTGAATCTGTCTGGATCTTCTAACATCTCTCTCTTGAGGATTTGATTCGGCTTCATTTTTTGGGGGGATCGAAACCCTTATACTCAACAAAATTTAATCTCTGTTTCAAGACTTGATTTGTGCGGTTTTTTAATATTATGGATGAATGGATGCAGGGAGCGCCATTGACCAAGGAATCGCCTACATTCTCATGCTGGTGGCATTGCTTCTCACCTATTTCTTGCACTGATCGCACAGAAGACATTCTTTCTTCGACTCACACGGATTGTTTTCCTTATTGAATTAGGGTTTATATATATTTTCAATTCAAGTGCTAAAAAGATTATCTCCAATTCTTTATTCATTATCCATGCCTGCTCTGCAAAGATCGATCTCCTATTCGTTATTCATTATCCGTGCCTGCCTGGGCATGATTGTACAACAGCAGATTTTCATTAAGATTATTTTTATATGAGAAATAAATTATTTTATTAAAATTATTCGGGTTGCCTATCCTAGCGTCCTGTGAAAATGCATTGCAGAAATTTTTCAGTTTAGGCTACTCTGAGGTATTATAGTAAAACGTTTAGTGAATTTAAATCTTTTATAGAAATTTAATTGGAGATAATTTAGGAGATGTGAATGAGGATACAAATTTTATTCAGTGGGTCTAATTTCTGTAATTATACTCTTAGTGCATAAATATTGTTTTGCAATTGTTGTCAATCTACAACCATGTACCAATCTTTAAATGCTTTCTGTAAACTGGTGCTGCTTCTGAAATATTTATATTTATATTTAATTCTCTAGTTACAGAGAACTGCCTGAAAAAAACATGGAAACAGCAAACCAAGTTAAAATAAAAATTTGATGAGGGATATTAGAATAGCAGGGAAAGGGGGATTGATCCGCCAGTGATCGAACCTAATTGCATCTTAGGGCTCTGTAAAGAACTGATTTGAAAGATGTTGGAGATTTTTTCCTCAGCAAGATTTGATTTCTGAAGGATTCATTCCGAGTTGTCTTTTGATTATTTTTGTTCTTTAAATTTTGTATCTTTCTTAAAAGAGGAATACTATAACAATAAAAATGTTGTTAAATAATTTTCTTAATTAAAATTAAAAAAAAAAATTCTCATCAATCTCTTAGATCACTCTCACTGATCCATCATCATGATGTTATAACAAGATAATGTAAAATATTATGAATTACAGAATGATCTAAAAAAATTTATTAGAAAAAATATTACAGAATTTAATTTGAAAAGCCATCTTACTTATGATATTAATACAATACAAAAGCAAAACATTTAATTATGACAACACAAAGGCTTTGGAATATTTATTTACTCACATGTATAGAGTCATAGAATTGTAAGAATAGTAGTAAAATTTTATTTAAATTAAATACATTAATCACTTAAATCATAATTTGACACGCTGTGGAAAAATACCTCCTACTTATCTACATTAATCACTCCAAACAAAAGGATGTAAAATATAAATAAAGATTATGATAGGATCTAAAGATTATGATGTTCCTTATTATGAATAAAAAAAATGTAGCATCAGAATTTTCACTATTAATTTATGTTTTCTTTAATGTATTGTTTTTGAAAAGTTACTTTGTTTTATATTTGGTCATACGAATAATGGCATGGTGATTTAAGTGTTATTTATTAGTACATAATGTATTACTAATTTATACTATTTAAGAAGTAATTATTAGTAATGTTAAGTTGTCACTTTGTAATCATTTTCAGGAGTTTAATCAAAATATGTTTTTTTTTTTTTGGTATTATTTGATCATAATTTATAATTATGATATTGCTATCAGGATTCAACCGTGTAGTTTCGAGTCAAACTCATTGACCCATGTTTCATGAGTAGTGGTTCAACAAGAACCCATCTCTCATGATATCGAATAGTCCACTTAGCACTCATTGCATCTAGGTGATGCTCACAGAGGTGAAGCACTGGTCGTCCCGGGAGGTCACCCATCCTAGTACTGCTCCAGCTCAAGCGCGCTTAACCAGGGAGTTTTCTCCAAGGTTAAGCCCGCTTGAGTTGTTACCCCATTTGCAAAACCTTCAGCAAGTGTTGTGCCTTATAAACCATTCATAATAGAGCCCCTTTAGCTCATCAATTGATAAGTAGGAGGTATTTTTCCACAGCGTGTCAAATTATGATATTGCTATCAGGATTCAACCGTGTAGTTTTCGAGTCAAACTCATTGACCCATGTTTCATGAGTAGTGGTTCAACAAGAACCCATCTTCATGATATCAAATGGTCCACTTAGCACTCATTGTATCTAGGTGATGCTCACAGAGGTGAAGCACGGGTCCGCCCGGGAGGTCACTCATCCCAGATTAGCCTAGCTCAAGCACGCTTAACCAGGGAGTTTTCTCCAAGGTTAAGCCCCTTGAGTTGTTACCCCATTTGCAAAACCTTCAGCAAGTGTTGTGCCTTATGAACCATTCATAATAGAGCCCTTTAGCTCATCAATTGATAAGTAGGAGGTATTTTTCCACAGCGTGTCAAATTATGATATTGCTATCAGGATTCAACCGTGTAGTTTCGAGTCAAACTCATTGACCCATGTTTCATGAGTAGTGGTTCAACAAGAACCCATCTCTCATGATATCGAATGGTCCACTTAGCACTCATTGCATCTATTAAAAAAGTTTGAATTTTGTAAGTAAAAAAATTTGGATTTTGTATATGGATATTTATTTTTTAATAAATTATTTTAAATTTTTTACTACTAACAAATATAGATTTGGATAGTTTGATAGATTATTAAAAAATAAAATTGAAAATTATATGAACAATTATGATATATATTTTTAGACAACAAATATATTCTTTTGAAATTATAATATAAAATTTTCCATATATACACAATCAATAAATTACTTTGCCTTTTGTTTCATCTAATTCAATTTTTTTCTTTAATTGATTATTATGGACGGTACTTTCAACCATTTTGTTATGATAGAGACTAGTCACTACAAAACCCTTTTTTCGTTTTTCCTATTCTTTATTCTTTATAACTACTTGAGTGGTGTTTTAATAGATTTGAATGTATTAATGATTAATATTTATTTGTGAATAGAATTAGCAATCACACTAAAATGTGCAATGTGCATGTCCATATCAATGGATAAATGATTGTGTTTTTCTAATTTATTTTGAAATGGATTGATGAGCTGTATTGAGAGTTTTTTTAATCAATAAGGTTCTATTATATTACTTTATAAGAGAAATAACATACACCATATTCAAAGAAAGGTGGGTGGAATGCAATCATGCCCCGAAAATTAGGCAAGACAAAAGCTTATAACAAGAATATCATAAACAAGTTTTCAAATGAGAGTTAATTATAAATAGAGTAATAAACTTAAATAGTAAGAACAATAAACTCAAAATGCATTTACACACTATCCTTTATGCAACCATATCTCTTTTGAGCGAAGATGAGGATATGTTCCCATTGACACTAATGCAAGGTAAGTCCCACAACCTCAAATATATTTACATGCAAATAATTATGGGCTATGTTAAAATGATAATGTTAGTTATTTTCCCACCACGTTGATAGGTATACGAATATTCAAATAAATTTGATAACAAAAATAGCAAAAACAAATCAATTTCTGTAGTGCCAATTTGCATATAATTCATGAAACAAATCCATTTGACTTTGTTGGCCACACCTCCATTGACAATCAATAGAAGGTAATACCTCAAAGGAGTTACCTCTACACTTGGTGGAGCCATTGAATTGACCACATACAAGCTATTTCAGTAGGCTACAAGTGTGGTTGTCACCAACAACATTATTTATTTCAACAACACATGCCATGAAGAGGGGCATACATATGGAAATAATGTTAGGTGGTCTTGGAAGGGATAAATGCACAACAAATTTAGACCCATACTGATTTTCTTGTTGGAAATAGACATGATGGTTGACATTATGGGAAATTACTTTGAATATAGGCAAGAAGAAATAAGATAAACTATAATAAATCATAAATGTTGAAATCAAATCATTTGCACAACTTTTGGCATTACCTTGACATCAAAAATTAGTTTACCATTTTAGTTGTGGTATGAATAGGAAATCATAGTACATTTTCCCACAACACCATACAAGAATGTAAAAGTATTTAAGCTTATGGACCTATGCAATGATGAAGAAAGTACACCAAAAAAGATTATTTAGTGAGTGTTACTAATGGGGTTCTCATTGCTTATATCAAGTGAGTGCACCACTCTATTTACTGCTATCCCAATGAGGATACCACTTGACTACAATTTTCCTACCAACACTCCTTAAGCTTGAAGATTGCACCTCACATCTCCTCATGTAGGTCAACCACTCCTTATCACCAACTCCCTTCAACATTCCTCCAACTTGAATGTTGATTTCTTCTAACCCTCTAGCATACTTTTTGTCTTGAACACCACACCTCCTAACCCATCTTGCAAGGCATCCTCTTCCAACATGCTTCTCTAGCTTGAATGCTTTATGATCAATCTCCCCCTATAGGACAATTACTCCTTTCTTCCTCCAAACTACACCACCATCACCTATGGGACTATTGCTCTATGAATCAATTGAAGTGACACTACCACTTCAACACCCATATTGGCACTAAGATGTCACTTGGGGAGATTTGCAACTTGGTATCCAACATGAGAACCAATTGGTCTTACCACTTGACCATAACCCCTTCAACTATACCCACAAAATGTTGTAGCCCAACCTGATTTGTTCTATAATAAACAACTCATTTTATCTATAGACAATAAATTGGAGGTTGGAAAAAGCTATTTTATTTTACAAGAGAAGATGGGTAGATGTATTTTCTCAAATGCCTAACTAGCATCTTTAGTGACAAGAGGCTTCAAAGTATTCATGCTAATTTGTCTAGTTTACATTAGATATTCCTCATCTAAGTTTGATGTATGTGTGGTCATTTGACATAGAGAAGATCAAAGATGGGCTACTAGATTGTTTGTAATGCATACACTTTTAAATATAAAAATAATAATCTAGAGGAATCAAAAGTGTTCACAATGAAGTAGGTTGACATAGAGTGGTGTGCAACCATTCAAATTGATGTGTTGTCACTCTAGATAGTGCCAAATAATGTTGTGGGCCCCTCAAAGAGTTCTAGGTAAAATCTAATGGTGAAATTTACACACCCATGCCATTTACCATTTAGTTTTGTGTCCCGTTTTGGGGAGAGTGCTTTGTAACATAGACATAATCAAATGACACAACTTTGTAAAAAGTCAAATACCTTGCCCTATGTTATCCACACTTATCTCTATACATTTATCCCCTACCCCATTCATATCCATGCCACATTTTCCTATAAAACTACCTTTAATACATCGCTATGTTCACATGCTTCCATACATTTGCCTTATCTATGCCCCAATCACAATTACATATGCACACATTACCCATTTTACTTTTAACCCCTTTCATATTCCAACACAAGTTTACAATTGTAGAGACATCCTCACGATTGCAAAATCATCCTTCCAAAATTCAAAATTGACTTTCACCTATTCCCTTCTCACTTATTGCCAACTAAAAATAATTTTTAAATCGTCTTTGAGGAAAAGTCCATTGAATGGGCTCTAGTTTTAGATTGCACTCCTATTGCAGCTAAAGAGGTTGGAGTATGAGGAAGCGATGGGGCCTTGAACGTTCCTTAATTCTTCACATCTATATCTTAAAATTTAAGACACGGCAAGTTGAAAAAGTCAAGCTATTGAAATGACAAAGTATTTTATTATTTAAATTTATTACGAAAGATAAACTTACCTTAGTTTCGTACACTTTACACAATTCAAAAGAACAATAATATTGAATTTGTAATACCTAAGCATATATGTAATCTTCCAGAAGAATCCATCCTTGCTGACAACCGTAGTTGCTGTCTGAGTTTTAAATATTGGAGCGAGTTGGGCATTTTCATGGATGTATTTGTGTTGCTGGGGTCATGGAGGACTTTCCTGTGTGTGGTTGGTTGGTTTTAGCTGGAAATATAGACCTTCACATGGTCGCAGCTTTGAAGCCGGCTCCTTCTGACGTAAGGGACTTCAACTGGCATTTGCTGGTAACTTTCTTTTTAAGAGACAATTATAAGACAGAATCTTCATACGCGTCCAATGAAATTTCACGCCCCTTTCATGGCTAGTATTGACCAGCGTAGAAGTTTCTGCCTACTGCCGGCGGTCAATGAATTCGTAATCAATCCGCGTGCTCATTTCGAGTCCTTTTAAATTCCTGCTGCTAACCCAACCCTTGCATCGCTTAATCTTCTGCGGAAAAAAGGAAATTTTGAAAGAATTATCTGTGTGAAGGATTGTAGTTTGGAAGTGTTAGCTTTCGGCAACATGTCAAATAGGGTTTTCATTAGCTCAGCTATGGCGGTGCTGTTGAGCATGATTGCTGTTATGGGGGTGAATGCTCAGGGCGTTTCAGCCCCTGCTCCTGCCCTAACCAGCGATGGTAATTAAACCCTAATTTTACTGCTTGCCTTTCTCTATTTTCAATGTCAGATTAGCACAGCACATCTGGTAGTATCGTCTTGTTTAATTAAAAGCCTATTTAGCCTCTTTTATCTTTTTTACAGGGTTGAAGCTTTTGCAGTAAATAGAAATTAGGTTTATGATGGATTGCTTGTGAATCAATTAACCTTACTAATTGGTCAAAAACTACTTGACCTAGTTTTCTCAATTTTCATAAATTTTTACTGGTTTTTAACGCTGTATTTGAATGCAGGGAGCGCCATAGACCAAGGAATTGCCTACATTCTCATGATGATGGCCCTGCTTCTCACCTATTTCTTGCACTGATTACACATCAAGACTTTCTTCTGATCATACACAGATTGTTTTCCTTATCGAATTAGGGTTTCTATTAAGTTTTAAAATATCCAGGGGGCAAGATGGTCCCTGCTGTAAATCAAGTGCTGCAAAGATCGACCTCCGATTCGTTATTCATTATCCATGCTTACCAGGGCATGATTGTACAACAGCAAATTTTTATTAGGATTATTTTTATATGAGAAACAGTTTCTTTTAGTAAAATCATTCTGGTTTTCTAATCTTGTGAAAAAAATTCAGTTTAAGCTGCCATACAATTGTGAGTTACATTTACAGTGAAATGTCTCGTGAACTTAAAAGATTTATGGAATTTTAATTGAAGAGGATTTAAAAGATCTAATGAGCATACATATTTTGTTCTTTTGTAATTGTTATAAAACTACAACCCTGTACTAACCTTTAAATTTCCTCTCCGGAGAGGCGCTGCCTCTGAAATATTTCTATTTGGAAACTATTGTTATTTTCTAGTCAGAGAGAACCGCCTGGGAACAGCAAACCCAAGTTAAATAGAATTTTGAAAGGATGTTGAGTCCTCTGTTTCCTCGCTGAATGTTCTCTGTGAGTGTAGGTATCTTTCTTCTATATTAGCAGGCTTTTACTTTTTTAATAGATTATGTATCTTGTATTAATATTTAGGTTGATCAGTTAAATATAGTAATAAAATTAAAGGGTCATAATTCAATTGGTTGAGTTCAATTGATGAGGATGATAGTATGTGTTATGAATTGAAGGTAGAATTATACCAATTAAATGCAAATTAGACGTTAAACAGGGAAATTTAACACAGAAAACAGTGAAAGACAACAAAGCCTTTTAATGTGGTTCACCCAAACTCAGGCTACATCCACCTACATAGTTCCAATTTATTATTAAATGTCCAGTAAATGTAATTACAATGGACTTGCAGCAATCAAATACAGCTGATATCCACTGCTCTCTGCTGTACATGCACACTGCTTAGTGCACCCTTCGCAACAACCTGCAAATAACTCACTAAATCACGACCATCTGCTAATTGAATCTCACGCACATCAAGAACAAAACTGATTTTCCACATGATTGTACACATCCCCGTGCGCCTTGGCTGCAGACAACGTGACTGTTGGAATTCACTTCATGTGACAAAATTGTTCGTTTTTCTAGGTAGTTTCAAACCATTTATAACTGAAGTTACAATAGACTTTGCATTCTTCATTGATTGATTTGGGGGGGGAACACGTCGAGAAAGGTGGGGAAAATTTAAGCTTTGAATCTGATTGGGCTCCATATAACAACAATATGTTCCTTGATTACACCATTCACCGAAGTTCAAATTCCAAGAGGTATGATATGAAGGATGAGGCCGGATTCATGTTCAAATAATTTTGACAGAATGGATACCCATTAATTCTTGATTATCAACTAAAAAAATATTAACATAGACTCGTACTCCTATATCATAATGAAAATGAAAATCTATTTAATATGAAGTATATGCCTTATATTTTGTATTCCATGTCAAAACCAAAGACCCACAACTTCCCAAAAACCCACCATTAAAATAGCTTCAAACTTCCATCTGCTATCCAGCGCAATTTTCCACCTTCTTTAACCTCGCAAGTTTACAACCACAAACTAATTTAGAGTTCTAAATTGGCTTAATTTGATAAACAAGATCACATATTTGACCAAGAGCAAGAGCAAGCTTAACCTACCTCACAGACTTCTTCAAGATCATCCGCCTGCAAATAAGATCGCAATCTCTTACCCAAGAAAAGCCAAAAATGTCTTTCTTGAAGAAAAGAGTGAATATGACACGTGGCAATATATAATGTAAGATAATGTAAGAGGAAAAACATGAGTCCTATTAGGAATGCTCAACAAGATTAGTTGCACAACTTTGGCTTGAATACACCTCAAATGGATATTTTACATTATTTGACCATAGTCTAAACAGGAAATTTGTTCACTTTGTATGTGAACATTTACCTTTGTAATATACTGTTTAAGGTTTATTAAAATTGCTAATTTGATAGTACCAATTTTTTAAATTTTTTTATAGAAATAAGTATAATATACATTTTTTAATGCATTAGAATAATAATATGATTATTTTTATCTTGACATAATCAAATAAATTAGTTTGTTTTTTTTTTTATCTTGACATAACCAAATAAATTAGTTTGCTTTTTGTTTTGTTTAGTATGAATTTTATTTATTCATTATTATGATAAGGTCACTACAACAATTAATATTGCTATTCTTTTAATTGATTATTGTAACTATACTTTCAACCATGTTACAACTTCTCTATCACGATAACGTAATTAATTGTTGCTCATCTTTAATTGGTTATTATCAACTTATACTTTCAATCATATTACAATGACTATCTTTTTGTGACCTTTGTTTCTCTTATCCTATTCTTTCTTCTATATAATGATTGAGTGGTGTTTTAATAGATTTGATAGTATTAACGATTAATAATAGCTACTTGTGAAAGGACACTAGCAATCGCATTCAAATGTGTAATGGACATGACCATATTAATGCACAAATGAATGTGTTTTATTTATTTATTTATTTTAAAGTAGATTGATAGGCTTTAGTAAGTCTTTTTTCAATGAATAAGGTTTTATTTGTTTACTTTAAAAAAGGTATAATGTACACCATATGCACAAAAAAAGATAAGGTAGAATTGAATCACATCTTAAAGTCTAGATGAAGTAAAAGTCTTCAACAAGAATATTGTATACAAGTTTTCAAATGAGAATAATTATACACAAAATAAGAAATGTAAATAACAAGAACAATAAACTCGGTAAGCATATATGCAATATCCTTCTTGTGTTTATATTGCTAATGTGTGAAGGTGGCAAACATTTGAAGATCAACAATGCAACAAACCCATCAAATTGACAATCTAGGTTCTAATGTCTTTAATGCAAGGCAGGTCCCATAGCCCCAAATACATTTACATGCAAACAATTACGGGCTATGCTAAAATGAGTATGTTAATTATTTTTCCACCAAATCGATATGTATAAGAATATTCAAACAAACTTGATAAAAATACAACCTAGAAAATAATTTGATTGTAGTAGTACCAATTTACATCTAAGTAATGAAACAAATCTAGTTGACTTTGTTGAGCACGCTTCCACTTACAATTGAGAAAAGGTAATACCCAAAAGGAGCTACCATT
>VDFB02299181.1:0-27752 GCA_007258455.2 Sequoia sempervirens | reverse complement strand
TTCTTGTTTGTTTTCCAAATTGACAATCTCTGCAAAGAACATTGATAGGCTTTGTAATTTTTGGTAGATCTCCCACTACTTGAACTGAATTGATTCTAACCAAGTTATCAAAATTGATGTGACACATCCTCTTGTTCCATAACCATCTATCATTAATCTGAGTCATAAAACAATGACCATCAACACCCTTGAGCTTAAAGATATTTCAATTTGTCTTCTTTCCAACAATAATCATAGTTTCAGACCCTTTTCAAATCTCACATCCATCATCCTGAAACATAAGATTGTATCCTTTGCTACACATTTTTCCAACACTCAAGAGGTTATGCCTTAAATCTTTAACATAGTAAACATCTTTAGTATTATACTTTCCATCAAAACTGGTTGAACCTATTCCACAAATCTTAGCACCTAAATCATCTCCAAATTTAACAAGTCCTACATCATATTTTTCAAATTTAGCAAACTTATTCTTATCTTCAGTCATATGATTCGAGCAACCATTGTAAAGAACCAAATAGTTCTTATCTTTTCTAACATGAAAAGAAGATACCAAAGTACCTCTAATCTTATCCTTTTTCTTTAGAGCATTTTACTTCACACAACTTTTAGAGTTAGCAGAAACATGTTCATATTTTAAATCCAAAAGCAAGCATTCTTTATTATCAACATATCCATAATCAGATTCATCATAAAAAATTCCACCATCTTCTCTAACATAATAGATTTCCATGATAATCTTTCCTTTGTTTTCCTTGCTCTTATTTTTCACAACTCTGTTTGGACATCTCGAAGTGTAGTGACCTATATTTCCATAACTGAAACATTTGAAAGGTAATTTACCTTTGTACTTACTGATTCCCTTTTTCATGTTTCTTACAAAGTTAGCTTCTACATCAAAACCCTCAATAGTAAACAGATCCACATGCATTCATTAAACCTTTAATCTATTATAATTTTTAAACATGAAAATAAATAACAAAAACTGAAACTACCAACAACACCATACACATGAGAACACCAGATTCATGTGGAAAACCCTAGGAGGGAAAAACCATGGTGAGGATTAGCTCATAATATAAGTAATTACAAAACTGGTACAAGGAGGCTCACTGCTAGAATAGGACACACTGTCTAGAAAGGCTCACAACCCAAGCTCACAACCAACATAGAGAGAAGAAAGAAGATAGAATGTTACAGAGAGAACAAAATCTCAATGCAATAGAGAATCCACCACACTATCTCCAATAACACTCATAGTCTTTGAGAGATCAAGATACCTCTAACTCACTACATTCAGTAATCTTGCATTATAGCTTGCACTGTATTTCACACTTATGCACTTTAGTTCACATCACAACACTCAATTCTATTCCATACACCATCTCACATCAACTCACCTTGCATTTATACCATCCACAACTTGAAAAACATCTTCAAGTTAGCTATACACACCTTACATTTTATAAATTCAAAAATAGTTTGACACCGAGCATTCCCATGGTGGATAGGAATGGAAGTGGACCAATACAAAACTTAATTGGGACCCAAATCAACTCTTACATGCCACACTACACCTTCATCAATACTTGAACATCTTCAAATGTAGTGTAAACACCAAATTAGTTGTTACCCATCCAAACACCATTAAAATTTGAAGTACACACTTCCTCAAATCCAAGGATGACTTGCAAACCACACACCATGCTTCATCACAATCTAGAATATTCCTCTAACATCTTGAAACCTAACAAAATCCTTTGCAACAACTCACACCTTCATAATGTACACACCCAGTACACTCAACCTACATTGCCAAACACTGCAACACTAAAATCCATCTTCTAGAGTGCCAAACCATGAATACTCTTGACACATGCAAGATATAAACACCATCAACATACCTTCAAAATCGTAATACCTAAAGAGCAATTGTAGAGAAATGCAGAGTAAGAAAATTTCTCCCAGACACCTTTGTAAGAAACACTACAAAAATAGTTCACACACTGGTGAAGATAACTTCTTCTACACATTGATGCAGAATCCCAAATTCTAGATATAGAAACTCTAAACACCTCTAACCAACATATCCAAACCACACAAGCAAATCTTCAGCCCAAAAGAAATTCAAAGAAAATCCAAAATACTTTTGCAAACTAGAACACCTCTTTTAATCAATTTTCTCAATATCCTCAACATCTTTATCAATACCACAACCATAATCAGAATAATGCAACAAATCAAAACAAAAATATCTCTCAACCTCTACACAACTAACACCAATGAAAAGAAAATCTTGTTGACATCAATGACAACACCTTCATACTTGCAACAACATGAAAAGGGTGAACATGATGACACAAGAGTTTACACCAAACACTCTCTAAGAAAGCATCAATTGAATTATAAGGGAGATCATGCAAATGATGCAAATGATGTTGAATTATGTATGAAACACTTTGCATGTGATGTTGACACATCTTTAGGGAGGAACCAATGTCCAAATAGAATATTTTGAGAGATATCATGTATGTAATTTATTGTTTGAAAAAAGTTTCACTTGTTTATAAAAAATAAGTTTAAGAACTCTATTTTATTTTATTTTGAATTATATATAATTTGTAGTCGTGGATAGAAGAATAATGCATGAATGCAAGAGGATAGAGAAAACAAGATCTTTGCACTATGTGATGAGTATAGATAGTCACACATGGAAATTGTGTACTAGGGATTACTCTTGTTTTTGTTATGACTACATTTTGGTAGATTATGATAACTGCAACAACCAACAACTCCCGAATAGTAAAATATTGATGTGGTACATGAATGAGTGAGCTATCTAGGAATGAATATTTTGCTTAGTTCACTAACAATTCTATTATCTTGTTCATTGTTATCTCTTAAACTTTGCACTGACTGAGTTATGAAACTCAATAAGCTAGAGAAAACATGGGATCATTTCAAGGTTGTGGCTCACCTAAAGTTGAAATGAACCTCTAGATAAGGTTGGCTTCCTAGCTGGTTATCACTACTTTACTAATTCCTTTTGAGGGAAAAGGAAGAAAGACTACTATAAATGAATAAAACTGTAAGTATGAAATGAAGTGATACACCAAATTTAAAGGGAGACAATGAAACCCCGTTCTACACTTATTTCTAATTTGGTATAAATTCAATTTACACAACTTGTTACTGCAATGTTCATGCATAAATATTTCACTCAAAAGGTCAAATATTTTAACTTGTAGAAGGAAGAAAAATTCACACTAAGCAAGTGATTGTATTTAACTAACACAATCAGCAACCTGAATGAACATGCTAATTACAGAAAAAGGTATAAGGCATGAGACAAAACTAAAATGAAACTAAAATGTTTACAAAATAGTTTGATCAATCATAAAACATACTCTAAATTGTAAGAACAAGATGGTGAGGAATCAAAACTAGAAAATGATCAAGGTAAATTGTATTTAATATCTCCATGACTTACAAAAGGATGCAAGAACTATGCCAAAGGACTGTAGAAGTCACTCCAAGCTAAAATCTACATAATCAAGAACTTACTTACAAAAATGAGTAGTCAAAAGACTAAGTACATGAGCTCCACAAAACAAGGAAAGAACAACCTCCTTGGGTCGGATGCAACCTCCATGCCTAAAATCTAGCCACTAGATACACTCTAAATGAGCTCAAAAAGGTTGAAATAGTCAAGCTTGACTATGTCAAACATGATGACAATACAAAAAACCCTCCAAAAACTTATAAAAGTAATTGAAAAGCAATTAAATGCTCCTAAATGTCTTCCACATGTTGGCAAACTGAAACCAACCTCCCCATATTCTCTCCATGACTTAGCCATATGAGCACATGCCCCTATTTTTTCTCCTATAGCTCTTATCAAGCATATCTCCTCTTCCAATGTCATACGTTAGAAAGCTTTCAATAACTTACTATTGAGCACATGTTCCATCTCTTTGCATTTAAAAGTAATGCTTAAATCAAATGATTTATAAATTATCATTTAAATTCAATCATTTTACAATATAAAATAATGCAAAATAAAACTTTCTACCTCCAACACAAGAATAAAAATGAAATGGTCAAGATGACCATACACTTGTAAAGTGGATTTTTTCCTAAGTCATGAGACTTGGTCTTTATGGCACTACAAAAGGGGAAAGTGGTGCTTACCACAAATTATATTTTAAATGAAGGCCTTTAAAATTCCTAAAGCATGAATCTCTACTCACACTTACGGGAAACACTTCAATTGGAACTTGTTTTTGTGAAAATAGAAGGAAAAAATGCCATACCATCGACACCATTAGTGTTAACAACCCTAAATCAAAATAATGCATTTTCCTTTACTCATTTTGTGAGAAACTTCTCAAAGAAGCTATGCTGCCAGTGAGGAGGGTTTCTAAATATTGCTAAAATGGGCCCTCTATGGCCATGGTTTTATGTGATCTCTCACCCATTCTATTTTTTTTTTGTGACTCCACATCTGCTTGGTTGTGCCATGTGATGAGGGTTTCTTGAAGCAGATTCATGGTGAATCTTTTGCAATACAGAGATATTTCTATATTATTTGTTGGCCGAATGGCTTCCAGAAGCTCTGGTAAGCTTTTATCCATTGCTTTCATTTCATTTTTTGCAGAGATTTGTTGCTTAAGCTGAATCTTTTGTAAATTTCTAGATAGGTCAATTTTTAAAACACTTTGTCCTCACTATATTCTTGCATTTTTGTATTTGAAGCAGAAGTTTGAGCCCCATGATTCTATTTTTTTTATACAGGTTGTTCTATTACTCATGGTTGAGGATCGACCTTTGTTTTGATCAACTTTCAAGCTGTGGATTTTAATCAAAATATTTGGGTATTTTGGGTTTTGACAAACATGTGCCTTCACTATTTTGCTTTCTATAACATCTTTCTTTTCAGAAAAAATGATCATGGCCGCCTCACTTTTAGAATTTATTGGGCTCCTCCATTTTAGATGATTGATCACCTAGATAAATGGATAATTATTTGATTCGCAAACTGGTGTTTTCCCTTATTGTCAAGCACTTGTGTCTAAAAAGCTTGAAACAACTAATTCTTTGAATTCCTTAAGAGCAAACCATGTAACTGTAGCTGCATTATTTTCTGCTTACTTCTTATTATTGGCAACTTTGCGTTCAAATTTCATCCCCATTAAACATCATGGTGCTTGCTAATAAAGCTTGGATTACCACTTTATTTGTCCCAGAAAGGATGATATTCCAGATTCTTGATGAGCTCTTCTTTTGTAAAAACTGTGCTTTCCATGTAAAGACTGTGACAGTCCCTAAACTTTGGCTTTGACTATTATAAAAGATTTGCTACACAGAAATGTAATGTTTCTTTAAAATGCTATCTATAGGTATTATATCATTTCCTTTACCATTTATTTTCATTTGGTGGTCAAAAAATCCTCTAATATGCAAACCTTAAACTTTCTTATCCATTAGAATTTATAAGGTAAATGTTCCTATATAACCTTTCATTATCCTTTAACTTGCTGTTGTCCAATCCATAAGAAACCAAATGAAGACATTGCTTTTAAGCTATTCCTCTTTTGTATCCATGATCCTTCCCAGGCTATTTCTATGTTTGATGTTCATTTGGAAAGAAACTACATACTTTCTAGCGCATTATGCTGGCAACATGTATATGTCGATGAATTTGTTTTAGAGGACATATTTTTAATGCACATTACTATTTGTTCTTCTCAATATTGTCTCTCTATACATATCTATGACTGCCATGATAAAAGACTGCACTATGAACAAAATAATCAAGATAGTCATAAGACTATCAAGACTACCCCTTGATGACTCAAATGTAGTATCCTACAGTTCTTGAAAGAAAATATTTTAATGACTCTTGATAGATAATGCATTTCAGTAATTAATTGCATCAATGTGTTTATGTTGTCTTTAAAGCTGAAAAATGTTGGGCACTATATGGAACTGCCCCTGTAGCTTGCATTGCACAAATCATCTCTCTCCATTATCTTGCTCTATGATTGTATGGTTTTGAATAACCATTTTACCAGCTATAACACTCTGTGATCAAAGATGCAGAGTTCTCTTGTAGGCAAGGTCATAATGACATCTTATGTTGTATCAATAAGCTTTTCTCATAAAAACAATTTTCCCTATCACACTTTGACTATACTATGCATTAGTCAACACCATAGCCTCTTTGGATGACTATCACTGCATATTGTACTTTCGGTTTACATCTCAAAAATTGTTGTTAATAAGATCTGTGACATGGTAATTTGTTTGAATGCACCAAGTACCTAAAAGATTGTGCATATGAGTTGGGCTCAACCCTTGTGGGAGCCACATTTTCCACCACTCATTTTGAATTAGAACATGATTGCACCTATAGCTGCACATGAAACAAACAAGTTAGACAAAAAAATGTATATATTTCAAGTGTATGGCTTCACTGCTTTTCTCTGGGACATTTGAAATGTACACAAGACTTGTTTAATGCAGATCAAGGTTAATTTGTACATGAATGGGTAAGTAATCATGTATGGTGTGCAATATTTTATTGCTTAGAGTGTTTCTCTAATACATTGCTTTGGTTTAATGCAGGAAATAGGAGTCTCAGGGAGCTAGGAAGACTAGGACAACTCAGACAGAAACTAGACAAGAAGACTCGACAAAAACCAATCATTCTTAGGCAATGATTGGTTACTCTCCTTACATGATATTCTTTTATATTCATTTACTTATTCATGTACATATTAATTTTGATTTGCATTGAATAAGCTAGTAATAGTTAAACTCATGGCTTGTGTGAGTTAAATGAATATTTCATTGAATAAAATAAATTTTTCATAAGAAAATTTGTAAAATCTTCTTATGTTTCATGCATCTATATAAATGTGATGATCTGTAGTTGTAGTCTCTCAAGTTATTTCATTTGTATATATGAATGCGATGTAAGGGGAATAGCAAATGTACCATTTTCTTTCTTCTTTCTATCAATGGGCTCTACCTGATTGAGCCATGGGTGAAAATCCAGGTAACAGTCATAATTGAAAGTATTTTCAAAGTTAATATACATTTGAGCAATTAAGAACAATAATTATACACCTTAGAGATATAAAATTTGGGTGTGATATGTATTTTTTCTTGTTTCATTAACATGTATGGTTGATCTATATATTTACCTAACCTACTCTACATATAAATGATTGTGATAAATTATTACATATCTTTCTCAATACATGATGATAATATGAGCCTTAGTTTTCATAAAGTTGAAATACACGTGTGATGATAATGATGGTTTTATGGTTGCCTCTTTACATGTAAAATCATATTCTATTTCTATTTGAATTATATTAGATGATGCTATGTTATATTGATTAGTGATTTTATATTAAAATGATCAAGTGGTAGAGTAAGTTACAATGGTTGGATGTATACAAATGATTGTGATAAATTATACTGCACCTTTACACATGATGATAATACATGAGCCTTAGTGAATAACTTTTATGTGATGATTATGATGGTTTTATGGATGTCAAGCTTTACATGTAATTTATCATATTCTATTTCTTTTTAAATTATATTAAAGATAATGTTATGTTATTGATTAGTTCAATTTTATATTAGAATAAAGTGGTAGATCTTTACAACATGGTTGGACACATCTTGTAAATTCCTTATATTTAAATTTATTGAGTTTAGTTTATGTTGTTATTATTTATTTTTATATACTAGTCCTAGTTCACATAATAATACTTATGGACTTAAATCTATTCTCATGATTTATTTTTCAATCCTAATCCATCTTCTACTAATATAGATTATTTCTCTCCTATTCCTACCTCTCTTGTGAACCATAATTCACAACATGGTTATAATCTTGTGGGGTGCACGTGCATTAAATATTAGCAAGAGGCCAAGAAATTACATTACCATGATTTACTCGATTAAATTACCTCCCATTCCTTAAAATTAATATCTAAACAACCTAAGGATTTTGATATCAATCATCAATTACAAAGAACTCAAACTAAGATATATCACTTTGGTACCTTTTTTATGTATGTTAGGTCTTTTTATAGATATATATCATGAAAAAATTCTTAGACAAATCCAAATTGGTTATAAATTACTCCACATAAATAGTAATATATTTGAAATTGATTGTATTAACCAAAAGGAACTTTGAACACAATATCATTTGATGATGATGATGAGATCCTAGTTGAGAAGATCCTTAAAGAAGCAATACCTTTACACACATTTTTGTGAAATACAATTAATTACATATTAAATGATCTCAAGATTGATAATGGATTTAGTAATAAATATATAAAACCATTGGATCTCATTAGTAGAATATTTCACAACATGGGTAGAGGATTTCAAGCACAAATTATTTGTGGTTCAAATTAGTTTAGGAAAATTTTAAGAAAAATTTCTATCATTTTTTCTCTTACTTATTTACATTTCTATTATTTGTGGCCCTATTTTCCATATATTACATGTAGATGAGAGTTTATATTACTTGTAACTTATAAATTGAATGAAAATATACACATTTACATGTAGATCTATTTAACCAAATCATATATTAACCAAATTTCATATTGCATATCATGTACATATATGTAGTTATCACTCATTTCAAAACATAAGTTCATAAACATGAACATAAACATAAATTATGTTCATGAGGGATACATGATATCTTAAATTTACATATATAAAACCATACATATACATATCTAAAACATAAGAATTCATAAACACAAATTTCATCTATGATATATATGTCAAACATAAATGTACATGTGCACATACATCAATAGATCTAAAACATAAACATAAACTCAAATGTTTGGAGTTGATATAAATATTTCTAGAGTAGATATGAAATATAAGTTCATAAACATAACATATCAAAATGCACACATATATTGTAGGTCTCAAACATAACATGTACACGTTCTCGAGAATATATACATAAAACAATAAACACGCATGTAAACTTGTGCCTCAGCTAGTCTTCAGGTCATCATGTGGGCTCCTAGTCGAGCAACCATTTAAGCATGAATCTTGCTCTAATAAATTTGTTCAGCCCTATATATATAAAAGTGTAATTATTAAAAAAATTATTATATTATATATATGCACACACACACACATGAAAAAGTGAACATGTACATACATATGTTAACTTAGATGAAAATTAAAGCTCATATGTCCATTCACATGGTTAGGTGAAGAATGTGTGCATACATGCTCTATACTCAAACTAGGAGTAACATGTGCTACCTCCACTTAGACACATATGCATGAATACATTAAAAAAATTAATTTCGAGTTATATAATTTATATAAATGTGGTTTACAGTTCCAAAAGAGTTACAAGTACATTCAAATTTATTTAAAACTTAAAAAAAATATATACATATACCTAAATCATCTTTGCATCTTGAATGCCGCCTTCTGCAATCATAGATTTTAACTAAACCCTTAGCAATAAGTTCTTTCTCAATGGTGGCACCTTTTTCAATGGTTTCATCAAACATATAAGCACAATGAATATGCAAATAAAGGGACATCTTCACATGTAAATTTTCAACAAAGATATTAATGAATGTCTTTTTGGGTAAGTGACAAAAGAGGTGGCTAGCTTAGGCTCGTCACACTTACAAATATCTTGCAAAAATTTCCCCATAACATTTTTTATAAGCACATACATCAATCATTTTGACCTCATGTTCAATATTATAGGAGAAATGTGCCATGAACCTTTCAGATAAATTCACAAAGGTAGAGATTGACTCTTGAGGGAGGTGCAAGAACCACTCTAATTCTTTTCCACCCAGGCTTCAAAGAACGAACAAAGGAGATAGTTATCATTATATGCCACCTCTTAGTAAGTCATATAAAATTCCTTAAAATGATGACGTGGGTCAACTTTCCATTTATATTTTTCAAATTTTGGGATCTCAAAATGTTTAAGGAAAGGTGTGGTGGCAATGGTGTGATCAAAAGGATATAGGCATAACTCCTTGAATTTAAAGGACTGCTTTGTGTTTCTTGCTTGCAAGTTCTTAAGGGAAGATTTCATGTCCTCCCATTCTTTATCAGGCATTGTGGATGAAGGAGGACCTGACACATTAGGATTAGGTTGGTTGGTGTATGGATTATGTTGGGGTAGAAAATTATGAGATTGATCAAGAGGTGGATGAGCATATGATGATTTTTGTTGAGTGTTGAATATGGTGGTTGTTGAGATGATGGAAATGAATAGATGTATTATTAAAATTGATTATCATTCAATTTTTATTATGGAGGATGGGAATATGATAGTGGTTGTCATTGGTAATGAGGGGAATGTTGTAGTGCATTCCCATAAAATTTCATAGGGGGTTGTGATGGATAAGATTGGTAATTATGAGATGTACTTGGTGGTTGATGAAGTTGTTGAGATGGACATGAGTGTGATGGATGTTGGAGTGGATTGGTTTGAGGTGGTTGAGGATTTATGTTTGAAGATTGTTGAGTTTGATATGATGAGTGTTGGGGTGGTTGAGGTGGATATAATTGAGGTATAGGCTCCTCTGTGGCATAAGGGGTTTGAGTATGGTGTAGAGTCACATGAGGTTGATAATGGTATGGATCCTACTAGATGGGAGGATCCACAAGAGGCATTGATGTAGGGTATTGGTGGTACCATGGAGAGAAAAATGGAGGTAAAGGATTAGGATAAGACTAGGGTGGCTAATTTGGATATTGTTGTGATGGAGGATTTGTGTATGATTGCAATAGAAGGGTAGGATAGGGTTATGATATGATTGAGGTGGTGGATTTATAGGAGGTGGAATATGGGAAGAAGGCTAAATGGGATTATGAGAGGTATGATATACCAATTGAACTAGCACAAGAGGAACATGGTAGGATGAGGAGGTAGGTGGATTGGTCACGATACCAATCATATTCCCTTGATGTGGAGTGTCATGCCACAAATATTCTCAACCTAAACCATACACAACTACTAAAAATTTTCTTATAAAACAATAATTCAAGATGATATTTACTAGGATACACTACACATCTAATGGTGTCATGTTTACAATGACATCATGTGCATGAATACACCAACCACATCGAGGAAAACAACAACAATCAATGGAGAAAATCATAACATAACCCTTAAATCAAAAGGGTAATCTAGTAAGGCTAGTGGAAATTTTCATGAGAAATAGAAGGAACAATAGAAATCATTTGAAAAATAAACCTAGTAAAAATCTAGTATAAAGCCCACTTGTCCTCACAACTAGTTAATGGCATAACTACCCATTTTTATTCTATACTCATACAAAACAACATTTTATGGATCATATTTGTGTACCAATAAAGTGCATGTTATCGAAGATTATGCAACTATGATACACATGATGTAAGGAATTTTTTTTAGGTAAAAGTGGCGGGCCACTGTAATATTTCTATTGCTATCAAAAAGAGATTTACAAAGATCAAAAGTTGTAGATATTTTTGGTAGCACCAAAAGTAGCAACAAAACCTTGTAAGCCCTGCCATGACTAACATCATAAATACATGCTTGATACAAAAAAGTCGTTGATATACATGAGCTAAACATGAGCAAAAAGACTGATAGAATTTGTGAAAGAAAAAAGTTGAAGTGTCGAAGCCTGGTAGAAAAGAGCAATCATACACCACTTTCCGCCGAGGAAGAAAGATTAGAGGGAGGTGCAAAATACAGTTCGTAGAATGGATCCTTGAGAGCATGCTTGAAAAAGAACTATACTGCTTCGAACAAAGTCTTTAGTTTAGCTACAAAATAACAACCCAAAGTTGGTCGAAGAAGTCAGAGGTGAGCCCTAAACTATGAGGAACGTGAAGCCACTAATTCCGGCACCATATCAGACAAGATAGAGCACAAGACAGAGGAAGATAAAAGTGCCTCATGACAGAAAATAACACCCACATGTTGGAACCAGCCCTAAAATCATAATTTTCCAAAGTAGGTTCAAGCTCATGCACTGAACAAACATGGGGTAGGAGAAAACTGTCCGCGATGAACTTAACTGTTTCATTGCACCGGAGAGTGTCCATAAGATTGGACACAAACAAGGAGGCCAATTCATGTGGCAGGGACATGGAATGCATCTCAAGCCATTCTTTGTTTAAAACTTTCACAGTTGCCTCCTCCACCTACAGATAGTGCACAACAAACACTATCTGAATCAAATCCGCAACACAATGATACCGAACCCTGACTTCTAGAAAACTAGGTGGGATGAAGATGTGAAAGAGGCTGTCCATAATGAAACCCAGAGAAGAAAAACTAGAAGATAGCTATACACTAAACCATCTCCAATGCCAGTGTTTCCTACCAATCGAACATCAAGAGATGCCATGTGGACCATCTCAGCAAAGAATGACCAGAGGACATGTAAGCTAGATCATCAATGCCTTTGCTGACTGGAGACCAAGGCAGCCGACATCAAAAAGACTATCGTGAAGACAGTCCAACATGTACACTTTTGGAACGTCGTGGAGACCATTCAGAGGAAACAAATCAAGCACCATCCAAAACAAATCAATCAAAAAAAGATGTCAAGGTGACCATTAGTCACAAAGGTAAATGCTAGGATGTCGAGAATGCCATCCTAGTATTCCAATACAACATCAAAATATTATCAAATAACAGGCATCAAAGGGACCGCTAGCCAAGCCAAGACATCAAGGGGATCATCGAGCATGGGTCTACCATGAAAAAAAGCATTTTGAAGAAAAAATTGATGCAAGCCATGTCATTCATAAGCACGTCAAGAGGACCGTGCATGATACTTACATGGGGGTAGAAACACTTCCAACCAACCATGCATAAATAAGAACATCAAGAAGGCCATTCTTACTCATGTGCCAATAGCAAGATCCCCATAGAGGCTTCCAACAACCAAGAAACATTAGTCCAAAAAAAATTGTATATCAACATGTGAGAAGGTAGAAAAAGGGAGAGAAAGATCAATTGCCCTATTAGTCAATTTGTTTCCCATAGAATTTGCTTCCCTGTAGCAATGTTGGATATGGAAAGATGAAAACTGCTATAGTAGGAAGAGCATGCTGGAGCAAACACTTGAGATGCCAAGCACCAAGATATTTTTTAGTGAGAGCACCAATTGTAATTTGTGAATCACCCTCAATCACAATGTGGGAGTCATTATTACTTATTGCCAATTCCAAACCAATAATTAGAGCTATAAATTCGGCCACATTATTAGTGCCCATGGACAAAGTCTGACAAGAATCCTTCACAACAAAACCTTGTGATCCCTAAGAACCACACCTACCCCTAATGATCCAGGATTACCATGCGAAGCCCCATCAAAATTCAATTTTATCTAGCCAATTAGAGGAGGGGACCATTTAATCAATTTTCTCAATACAATAGGATTACAATTCTGTGTTAAGCCACAAGTAGGTAGTGGCCTAAGAAGAGGCCAGGATTTGAGCAGTTGATCATCCCAAGATGAGAAGGAATTTAAAGTGTGCAGTTGTTTGTAGACAAAGGACGTCATCACTTCAGATATTGAAGCTTCAATCTTTGCAATAATATGATTAACATCAGTAGTTTTTTTCTTGAAAATCCAATTATTTCTTTCTAACCAGATGTTCCATATCACTAGAGATGATATGATATTCTAGATACATGCATAAAAGAGTATTTGAATAGTGAGGGAAAACTTTGAAAATGTTGCAAGAGAGAACATTGTAGAGGACCATACCAACCCAATGTGTTTAGTAACCAGATCCAATATCTATGTGTAAATTCACAAGATAACAACAAATGGTCAGTACACTCACTTTTCCTTGCCACAGAGAACACAAGGAAAGAGGGGAGTAATGCCCAAATGATCCAATCTCAAGCCAGTTAGAATTATGTATTTCAATGCCAAGCAGGTGAAAGATCTAGCCTTAGGGAGCACTATAGGCTCCCAACATAAAGTGTACATCCAATCCAATGATTTTTGTGTCTCAACAAGGGACCTATATCCTTCTTTCACCATATAAGAGCCCGATTTGGACTTGGTCCAAATATTTCATCTTCCTTTTCAGAGAAATTTTTTTTCCTCATTCCTAGATCCTTATACAGGGAGTCTTTCAAAGCTTTTGGAATGGGTAGAAAATCAAAAGATCTCCACTTGACTGAGGATAGAGAGGAGGAATAATCAAGAGCTAGATAATCCCTCACTCTACAACCCCATAACCTTTTCAATGTAACTGCAATAGCTTCCCATTTCCCAAAGGACCGAAGGGGAAGACAACCATTCCAGGCATCACCCCAAAACAGAGCTTTCCCTCCATTGTGAACCACCCAAGATAAGTGAGGAAGGTTAATGTACCTATAAGAAATAATGAAGTTCCATATCTTGGATCCAACTGGGGAGTTTTTCAAGGTGAATATACATTCTCTCTCCAAAGAGTCCAAATATTTATACTGCATAATTTGACACCACTTAGCATCAAGATCCTAATAGATCTTCCATAGGAGCTTAGCCCCTAGGGCCTTATTTTGAAGGATCATATCCCTTAGACCCACCCCCCCAAATTCCTTGGGGAGACAAACCTTTTCCCAAGCAACCAACGGTAATTTTTTCTTTTCCTTAACATTTTCTACCCACAATAAATCCCTGAAGACCTTATGCAATTCCTTAGATTTCCCTTTTCGAATCTTTAAAATTGACATTAAGTATATTGGCAAGGCTTGAAGCACAAACTTGATCATGACCAATTTCCCTACCAAAGATAACCATTTTGACCTCTAGGTCAAAATTCTATTTAAGATGGATGAAATGATCTTATCCCAATAATCATGCTTCTCCCTTCTTGAGAAGAAGGGTACTCCCAGATATCTGCAAGGAAGTTGTTCCATCTTGAAGCCCCAAAACCTCAAAAGCCTACCTTGCACCACCGGATTTACATTAAGAAATAAAATTTTAGATTTTTCCTTATTCCTTGTTATGAAATAACTTGCACAATAGAAGAATATGATATGAAATATGCTACAAATACTTGATAATAACTGAGAATAAAAGCCACTTCGAGGGGAAAACCTCCAAATATCTCTAATGAGAACTCACTTCACACTTGATGATGAAATAAGACTCACAACCTCCTATATATACCTATTTATGCCAAGGATATCACCTAGGCCAACTTAGACACACCTATATAAGACTTAGGCCGACCTAAACAACTAAATAACAATATACTAATGATAATATGACTTAATAGAGAGTTAAGATAGCCACAAGCCGACTATTCATAACCCGATGTACAATAATATTAAGGGAAAACATCCCCCCTTCTTCAAAGAAGCATTGTCCTCAATGCTAATCAAGTTTGGAAACTTTTGAATGAACTCCTCATCTTCCCATGTGGCATCTTCAATTGGTAACTTCTTCCATTGGATGAGATACTCAGTGATAGTTCTATTCCTCAACTTCTTTGTGCGTGTTTGACGAATGCACTCTGGTTCCAAAATGATTCTTCCTTCTTCATCCAGCTCGGGAAGTGTTGTTTGAGTGGGAATATTATGCCCAATTACCTTCTTCAAACAGGAAACATGAAAAACTAGATGTATCTTTGTTGTTGGTGGCAACTCAAGCTTGTAGGAAACACTACCCGATCTTCTGCATGATTTGGTATGGACCATAATACTTTGGAGACAACTTATTATTCTTTCTTTGCTGCTTTAGTGAGATTTGCTTATAAGGCTGCAATCGCAAGAAGACCCAATCCCCAACTTCAAAACTTCTTTCACTATGATGTTGGTTCTATTGTTTCATTCGATTTTGTGCCATGGCTAAATTCTCCTTGAGTCCTGAAAGTACTTGTTGTTGATGAAGCAAGTGGTCTTCTACTACTTGAACTCTTGGGGACACCTTAATTGATGATGTGATGGAAGGAGGATGATATCCATAAAGTGCCAAAAATGGAGACATTTTTGATGAGCTATGAAAAGAAGTGTTATACCACCATTCTGCAAGTGGTAGCCAATCTACCCACTGGGACTGTTTCTCTGAAGTGAAACAACGTAGATATCCTTCCAAACACTTATTAACAACCTCTGTTTTCCCATCTGATTGAGGGTGGTATGAAGAGCTAAGAGCCAATTGAGTACCTAAACATGAGAATAAATCTTTCCAAAAGTGACTAGTGAAGATAGGATCATGATCACTAACAATAACTTTAGGTGTACCATGTAGCTTTTGGATATTCTCCAAAAAAGCTTTAGCCACTGCACTTGCTATAAAAGGATGTGCTAATGCAATGAAATGTGCATATTTAGTGAGCGATCAACTACCACCATGATGACATTATGACCTTTAGATTTGGGAAGCCCTGTGATGAAGTCCATGGATACCTCTTCCCAATGCTAGCTAGGAATAGATAAGGGTTGCAAGAGACCTGGTGTCTTAATTGTCTCCCCTTTATGCCTTTGACACACCAAACATTCAGCCACAAATTTTTGAACATCACCCTTTAGCCCTTCCCAAAAGAAATCTTGCTTGACTGATGATATGTCTTCAAAAATCCTGAATGACCACCCACTGGAGACTCATGCAACTCTGTGAGAATCTTGATTTTAAGGTTGGAATTCTTGCAGAGATACAAACGCTCTTTATACCAAAGAGTATCCCCTTCCAAAAAACTTATTTGAACTACTAGGATCATTTTTTAATTGCTGATGAGATTACTTGTCCGTAACATCATTTTGCCACTCTTGCTTTGGATTCCTCCACCCAATTTGCTTGTAATATTGAAAGGGCACACAATAAGGCTTCATCTTTCTCATCCTTCCTTGAAAGTGCATCTGCGACAATATTTTCTTTCCCTTTCTTATATACAATCTCAAATTCATATCCTAACATCTTAGTGACCCATTTTTGTTGCTCTTCAGAAGATAGTCATTGTTCCAAAAAATATTTTAGGCTATCATGATCTGTCTTAACCTTGAAATGTCTACCCAATAGATAAGGCCGCCATTGTTTCACCGCATGGAGTATTGCTAGCATTTCCTTCTCATAAATAGGTTTTAGTTGATTCTTACCTTTTAATTGATGACTCTGAAAAGCAATTGGTCAACCTTTTTTACGAAATCAAGCCCTATCCATTTCCAAGCATCACATTCCACAATGAATTTCTTGGTGAAGTCAGGAGGGCACCGAGTTGGGTACACATAGCCTTCAATCTCTCAAATGTTGTATTGGCGCATCTGCCTAATGAAAAGAATCCTTCTTCTTCAATAGAGTGGTGAGAGGTGCTGCTATACTACCATAATTCTTCACAAATATTCTATAGTACTCGCCAATCCCAAGAATCCTCTTTAATTTTAATGGTTTTGGAATAGCCATTCCATGATAGCCTTAATTTGTTAGGGTCCACCTTTACCCTTCATGTGAAACTATGTAGTCCTAAATACTCCACTGTAAGACCAAAAAGCACACTTCTGGGATGGCTTAGCATAGAGTTTATGATCTTCAAGTATTTGTAAATGCTTGGTCCATTAATGCTGCAAATGTTCTTCCCAAGTCTTGCTATAAATCAATATATCATCAAAGAACACTAATACAAACTTTCTAAAGAAATTCTTAAAAATGGAATTCATCAGACTTTGGAATGTAGATGGTGCATTGGTAAGACTAAATGGCATCACTAAAAATTCATAATGACCCTCATGAGTCCGAAATTCTATCTTACAAATATCTTCCTCCTTAATGCGAATTTGGTGATAACCAGATCTAAGATCTAACTTGGTAAAAAACATAGCTCCATTTAATTCATCTAGCAAATCATCAATGACTAGAATTGGAAACTTATCTTTAATGGTGTACATGTTGAGCACTCTATAATCTGGACACATGCGCCAAGTATCATCCTTCTTACGTACCATTACCACTGGCGAGGAGTAAGCACTTTGGCTATGCCTGATGATTCCTACCTCTAGCATCTCTTCAACAATTTTTTCTATCTCACTCTTTTGTATGTGTGGATACCTGTAAGGCCTGATGTTCGGTGGTTGGCTCCCTGGGACTAACTGGATGGCATGATCATGATCCCTCTTAGGAGGAAGTCCTTTAGGCATATCTCCAGAACTGGCCCAGTGGCGATCGATATAACTACCAAATCTGGATGAGTAGGAGTATTAGATTGAGAACTTCTAATGAACATAGTTGGGCCTAAAATCCATCCACTCCTTTCTTAGCAACTTTTTGCATTTGATGAGAGCTTACCATTTGTGGAAATTTTCTTCAACCTTAGCTCTACTAGCCTTCCTTCGGTTGAGTCTCGCTGGATGGTTCTTGGGTTCGTCTCGGAAATTGTTTCTATTAGCGGTAAAGCCGTTGTGCTCCCCAAGGCAGTATACGTTTGCTTGCATGGGTGTCACGTACGTTTGAGTTGTCAGGTTGATAATCTCCATGGATAATTAATGCTATGACACTTCACTGAACAACTAAGCTGTACCACCATCGCAATCAAAACTTGAAACCTAAGACTAGATATATGGAAACAATTTAGGCAGTAGCTAACTTTTGTTGATAAAATTATGAGTACTACCGAATTAGATCAACATACATTGCAATACGCTTCTTTGGGAACCCACCACCTTGAGGGAGAGTTTGTGGGCGTTATTTACGAGATTGCATGACAAGAAATGATTGGTTGAGAATCATGTGATTCCTCATTTAACTCCCTTTCATCTTCTAGTATGGGTTCCTCCTCTTCTTCCTCATTAGGACCTTCAATATAAAACAATTTCTTTTCACTACATTTATGTCCTCGACTGTATTTGCTATCACAATTGAAACACAAGCCTTTTGCTCTTTTCTCCTCAATTTGTTGTGGAGTCAACTTAGTAGGTTGTGTTGAATATCCTTTCTCTCTTGTCACATTAGCTCCTTGCTTCTTAGGAATCAAATACTTCTCCTCTACCCTGCGTGCTAAAATAAAAGACTCATTTATGGAACTAGGGCTAAACATGCGTACCTCATGTTGAATGTGATCCTTGAGACCACCCAAGAATAAGTCATTCAAGTTTTCCTCCCATAATTGTATCATCCACCCTTAGGATAGATTTTGAATGCTTTGAGATATAATCCTTAAGCTTGATCTTGTTTGTTGAAGTTTAGCTAGTTAATTTGAAGAAGTTATGCATGGCAGCTATTGCTATATTATTGCTTAGGTTCCTCTGTAAAAAATTATTCATGAGACGGTGAGCCTTTTACTTTGATGTAGTGCAAAGCCAATGATACCAAATGAATTGATCGGCTCTAGATATAGGAAGCCATACGTGACCTTTTGTCCATTTGGGATTTGGTGTACTTCAAAAAATTCTCCATTGGTTCATCCATGTTAGAGGATCCTTACCATCGAACTAGCATATCCACCTTTGGAAATAAATTCTAGATCCATACAGAATTACTAAAACTTGTGTCATTAGTAGTGACCTAGAATTTTCACCTTGGCCACTTGAGAACTCCTTTCTTAATTCCACCATGTAGGTGCTTAACATGTTTCGTATGTCCAATATATCTCCTCTTAGGTCACACATATCCATCTTAATTGAGGAAATTTCTTCCTTGACCTTATTGATTTCCTCATTATGAGTAATATCCTTGATTTT
The DNA here is from genome assembly GCA_007258455.2 of Sequoia sempervirens. Lineage (NCBI taxonomy): Eukaryota > Viridiplantae > Streptophyta > Pinopsida > Cupressales > Cupressaceae > Sequoia > Sequoia sempervirens. Next base: position 8,032 of record VDFB02299181.1, on the reverse strand, counting down.
TTCACCATCCTTATCAGGAGTCTTCCCCGGAGTGACATTCTTTTTACCCCTTGTTCCAGGCCCCGTCATGATGGAAACCACTAATGTTGAAATAAATCACACAAATGAAACTTAAATTCTCTCAAATTTTTACTGTAATCTCCTTTATTATGTCTTCAAAAACCCAATAAAAATCAGACTCTAATTCAACAAGATGTGCGAGATATGTAGATTCCAAAAAAATAGTGTAGAAACCCTAATTCTGCAATAATTCGCTTAATTCTCCTCCAATTCTTTTGAAATATGGACTGTAGCTTCTTCAATATGTTCTTCAAAAACCCTTTAAAAATCAGAAAAAAATTCAGCAAAATCTGAAAGATATGCTCTTCCCAAAATCGCCTCTAAAATTGAGAAAAACCTTGCCTCTATGGTGCCAAGATCATGCTCTGATACCACTTGTTATGAAATAACTTGCACAATAGAAGAATATGATATGAAATATGCTGCAAATACTTGATAATAACTGAGAATAACAAGCCACTTTGAGGGGGAAAACCTCCAAATATCTCTAATGAGAACACACTTCACAACTTGATGATGAAATAAGACTCACAACCTCCTATATATACCTATTTATGCCAAGGATATCACCTAGGCCGACTTAGACACACCTATATAAGACTTAGGCCGACCTAAACAACTAAATAACAATATATTAATGATAATATGACTTAATAGAGAGTTAAGATAGCCACAGTCGAATATTCATAACCCGATGTACAATAATATTAAGGGTAGCATTCACAAACTGTCCCGAGAAGGCAGAATATACCGACAGGACACTTTGCATAGCCTTAGCTTCTACTAATTTAGCTCGACCAAATAACAAAGTGTCATTTGCAAAAAGGGAGTGAGTTATTGACCAAGGGAATTATTTAATTTTACCCCTCTCCAAAGATTCTTACTATTTGTCACAAAAGTCACTCAACTTAGACCTTCAGCCATGAGAATGAACAAAAATGGGGAAAGAGGGCCCCCATGTCTAACTCCCTATGTAGCGTTAAAATAGCCACAAGGGGAACCATTGAATAGAACTAAAAATCTTGCACCTTATATGCACGAATGAATCCACTTACAAAATTTTTGGGAAAAGCCAAAACATTTCAACATTACCTACAAAAACTGCCAAACATGTCTAATTTCAGGATGACAACCAGAGTGTTCTCTTCTTTAAGAAAATGAAGCACCTCATGAGAAAAAAATGGCTCCATCTATCATTTCTCTACCTAGGACAAAGCCCCCTTGCTCCTCAAATATGATCAAAGGAATCAAAGTGGGCAGTCGAATATAAATTGCTTTGGTGAAAATATTATACAAAGTGCTACATAGAGAAATAGGCCTGAAATCAACAAAAGAGATAGGACTAGCCTTTTTTGGAATTAATGCAATTAGAGTATTATTTATTTCTTTTAATATTTTCCCATATTTTTTGGACTCTTCAAGAGCAAGGAGCACATCTTTACCTAAAAATTCCCAGCATTTCTAGAAGAAAAGAGCAATATATCCACAAGGGTTGTGGGGATTTTTTTGAAGCCATTGAGAAGACCACTTTTTTGGCTTCCTCTAGAGTGAATTCACTCATGAGCATCCGATTATGCTCATCTGAGATTAAGCTAGGGATATAGTCCAAATTTGCAGGATCTATGACAGAGCTCCCTTGAGTAGGAGCCTAAATCTCCTTAAAGAATATAACCGTCTCCTCTTCAATTTCCTTAGATGAAGAAAGAGAGACACTCACTCCCCCTAAATAGAAAAGATACTATTTGATTGTTACCAGACATTAGTTGATGCATGAAAGAACTTAGTATTTTTATGTAAGGAAAATTATGATCATTGATGTGAATTAACTCTTCATCCCACCCAAAAAAACAAAGTAACATATTCAACTTGGGTATCTTAACAAAATATTTTGAAAGAGAAAAAACTTTATATGTATAAGAATTTGACTTTTCAACAATTCAATTGGAGAATTTTTTCAACAAAACTATAATTTTCAAAAGTATTAAATTCAATTACTTAAAAATAATTTTCTAGATTGACAACCAAAATTAAACTATTATAATGTTGCATGAACTTCATTTTCATTGGGTGATTGTGGTAATTCAACAAGGACACCTTTTTTTTCTTGCATAGGATGTGTAAGGTCTAACCTCCTATGCATTGATTACAAATCTTTATTCAATTGATGATTCCATTATCAAGTTGGATAGTTGATTTAATTTTGATGATTTAGCTAGTTTTATTTGAATTGAGATTGTGAGGGAAGTGTATACAGAATCTCAAGGGATGCGACCTAGGTGAGTTATATTATAAACCTAACGTAAAGAGAGTGGAAGAAAATTAAATAATAAAAAACAGACAATATAGAGTGCAATATTAAAGTGTGTAAATTTTTAGTTCATGTTTTTAGTGTGTCAACTTATTGTAAAAGGAGATAGGATGAAAACTTGTGTTCTCCCACTCCATGAATTATATGCAATTAATAATGTCAAAGTACATGAATGATACTAATAGTTGATTGTTGTGTGAAACATTATAGTCCATATAGTTAAATACCCTTGTGGATGAAAATTGAAATTTGGATTAGTGGTTAGCCTTTCTCATATCTAATAGTTGATTTGGTTTAAAATGTTACTTGTATTAACCTAAGTAAGGCTCAAGCTTACCTTGAATTGTAGAGAATGGATGCGATAAACAACCCTAGAAGGCTAACTAATGGTTACCTCAAAATGAACCCCATATCTTTGATTATTGTTCTTAGGTGGATGATATTCTAGTTGGATAATTCTCTATGTAGGGAATATACTAATTATTAGTATCAATATAAGTGTGAGTAATGAGACTTAATTAGAACTGGAATATATTGGTTTGTTTTGCTAACCATTGTTATAAATGTGGGATAAGTATTAAGTTAGCTTATATAGTTTGGATCAAGCAGAAGGATAGCACTACTCAAGTTGTTCTCTAGAGGTAAATGTGTAAACATAGAAGGTGGGCATAATTTTGGATGCTTAGGTGACTAGTGAATAAAATTGTTAGAATATCGAGTTTGATTTTATTTTGAATAAATATGTTTTATTAAGTTCAATTTTTTTAAAATGCTAACATTGGAATGGCAAGATTTGAGTATTTTAACCTTCAAGAATTGGGTTCTAATAATACATATGGCAACTAGCAAAGCATGGCCAAGGTACATAAATTCAATTTTTGTTAAATTGATAATTACACAAATTATGAATACCTTGATCATTTTATTTTATTTTTTATCAAGGAATGACTATTAGAATGAGTTGCAAGTATGTACATGTGTCAATGGGGAATGAGAGAATCCTAAAGGGACCTAGTCATCCTACTTCATATATTGGAGTAATATTTTTGGTCGTGCCAATGTTGAGCTAAAGTTGTTTATTGTATGTGTGCCAAATAATTTAAATGTTTGAAATTAATTATGTTCTAGCCTTATTCTTAAAGTTGTTCCTTGGTGTCTCAAGAGGGTGGGTAAAAGTGTAACCCGTATACAAGGTTATAATCCATTTTTAAGAGGTGGAAAAGGAGAAAATTAAAGTTATTAGGCCAATTTTGAAACCCCAAAAGGGATACCTAGGGTTAGGGCATTTCAAGAGAGGAATATAATGTGATTTAGGTGAGTTTTGGTGGGGGTTTTATTGGTTGGAGTTTTGGGGGAAGAAAAGGATAATGGAAGATGAGAGCTTGTTTACCCATCCATGGAAGTTGGTCCATTGAGAGGTAACTCCTTATTTGTTTAACCCTTGTGGTCTTTGTATAGTTTATTGAGGTTGATCTTATAAGTGGATGCGTGAAATGGGTGACTAGATGATGTGGGTATTTTTAGTCATAGACAAATCTATAAATTCTTGTGCATTGTTGTGTTGTGTTGACGTTTTCTATTTTTATTGTACATGAAAAATAGAAACCTTGGATTGAAATTACTAGGGTGTGAAAACTTGACTATATGGGTGTTTCAGTAATGTTAAATTCTTGGGTAAGGGCCTTTTTGGATTCTCTTGGCTTGGGGGTATGGTGAGAGTCTTTATGACTTAACAACCCATTAAGATTGGTTGTAGAGCATTTTCCCATTGTCTATTCATTTATTTGTAGACAAATAGGTTCTAGTAGAATATTTTTTGGAGTGCATTGCCTTATCTATGTATTGAGATAGTGCAGTGCAAATAAGCACTTATTTTATCAAATTTTGCAACAGGAAATTTCATGGAATCCCTGCATAAAAGAAGTTAGTGTTATGGATATAAATGTGGCTATTTATTTGATGAACTTAAAGAGTTTTAAATACCTTAGTTTATCTATAAAAAAGAGACAATAATAAAAGGATTTTGTCTTAGACTATCACCTACCTAGAATCTAGACTTTTACAACAAATTATGCTAAAAGAATGAATGCAACTGTAATGAGTATTGACCCCTAATTTTAGATGGGTTGTGATTTCCTTATAAATACTAATCTATGTTTTTTTGTCATACTCAATAGAGAGAGACAAGCATACACAACACAAAATATATAGATAGATTTGAGAGTTGTATGTGTATTTAGATACAATTATAATCATTTATTTATTTTAAAAAGGAATAAGTTTACAATGTAACCCAAATCAAAAGGAAGAAATGGCTTGATCCCATTTAAGAGATTTCCCTTGAAAATTGCTAAAGGATTGGGGCACAATCAATGATACATTGTCTCAGTGTCAAATCATAAATTTTGTACACTATTATAAAATGCTTGGTAGTTGGAGCACATTGTTAAACCCTGCATAGGGTCTTCTATCTTCAAATATGGAACTATAAACCCTTTTTGTCATACCATTAAAGATCAACAAGAAAATAATATATAACACTTGCATTTTATTATATACCTTCATTAAATAATAATATAGAAAATAGATAAAAGTAAAGTGTTGGAACAATGATAAGTATTTATACGAATCTACAAAGAGAGAAGATAATTCATATTCATATTCAATGATAAGTATTGTTTATTTTTTAAACAATAGCAATATAAGAGAATTCATATACATCACAACCTATGAGCAAGTCAAAGCTTAGATGAGGTAATGAATGTGTTGAAATCCTCACCTATAAATCTCCTACCTGAAATCTAATTTGTAAATGTAACATTCTAAAAACACAATAATGTAAACACATTCTACTTTATGTGCTACATATTGGGCAAAACAAAACCAACAAAAAAAACATAGTCTCCTTGAATAATCTAAGAAAGACAAGAAAAAGAAATAAATAAATAAATAAAAATTTATTGAAAACAAATAATTAAAAAATGGAGGGACCTACGGTGGGGAAGGTCGTAGCCCTTCTCCCAACAACGCTTGCCTATGGGTACCGTGGCCCACCAAGGCCATGACCCCAGTGCCACCACACTCCCATTTTCTTCCTGGAACTCAACAAAGCAGAAATATATAAATATATATTAAGCATAAATTAAAATGAAATGAATAAGCAAACAAATAACATTGTCATTTTTGTTGTTATAGCCAAATAAAATTACCATTTCTATCACCATTACTCCATCTCTTGCTCACTCAACTCACGATTGTACTTCCCATGTCTGGCTTCCTATATTTGAAGTTAAAAAAAAATTATAACATGAAATCCAGTTTTGAGAGGTCTAATAATCATCTGGGTAGTGATATGTGTTGGGAGGAACTACCATTTTTTATGCCATCTCCTTTCTTGCCCACGCCATTTTCCTTTAGAAACCAAAACATAGAGCAAAATAAAATGAAATAAAATGAGGTGAGATTCTAACTTTAGGGTGCTTGTACAGATTAGGGTTTATTCCTTAAAAATAGGAAAAAATAATAAAGAAACCAAAAACAAACCAACTTACCTTATTTCCAAGGCCCACATTATAGAAAATTCGGTCATGATTTTAGTTTTAAAATATTTCTTATCTTTATCTAAATTAAGTGGCTTCCTACCTAAAAGGAAATAAAATAATATATGTTATTTAATACGAAACACATATATTCATGAAATTCATAAATAAATAGAGAGGCCTACGATGGGGAAGGCCATAGCCCTTCTCCCAACCGTGCATGCCTGTGAGGAATGACCCAACAAGAACTGTGGTATATGGCCACAACATGTGGGTATTGTGGCCCACCAAGGCTATGAACCTCCCTCTTTTTCATGGGGCTTTGTTGGAGGATGTAACCCAAGTGCCGCCACACTCCCATTTTCTTCCTAGAACAGAACGGAGAAAAAATATAAATATATATTAAGCAAAAATTAAAATAAAATGAATAAACAAACAAATAAAATTGCCATTTCTTCCACCATTACTCCATCGCCTGCTCACTCAAATCCATGGATGTACTTCCCATGGCTGTATTTGAAGTTAAAAAAATTATTTATAACATGAAATCCAGTTTTTAGAGGTCTAATAATCATATGGGCAACTACCATTTTCGATGCCAACTCCTTCCTTGCCCACACCATTTTCCTATAGAAACCAAATCACAGAGAAAAATAAAATGAAATAAAATGAGGTGAGTTTCTAACTTTAGGGCACTTGTATAGATTAGGTTTTCTTCCTTAAAAATAGGAAAAAAACAATAAAGAAACCAAAAAAAACCAACTTACCTTATTTCCAAGGCCCACATTATAGAAAATTCAGGCATGATTTTAGTTTTGAAATATTTCTTATCTTTATCTAAATTAAGTGGCTTCCTACCTATAAGGAAATAAAATAATATATGTTGTTTAATACAAATCACATATATTCATGAAATTCATAAATAAATAGAGGGGCCTATGGTGGGGAAGGTTATAGCCCTTCTCCCAATTATTCCTATTTGTGAGGCACAACCCCATAGGAATTGTGGTATATGGCCATGACATGTGGGTACAGCGACCCACCAAGGTTGTGACCCTACCTCATTTTCATGGGGATTTGTTGGACGATGTAACCCACGTGTTGCCACACTCCCATTTTCTTTGTAGAACATAATAGAGAAAAAATATAATTATATATTAAGCATAAATTAAAATAAAATGAATAAACAAATAAATAACATTGTCATTTCTACCACCATTACTCCCTCGCTTGCTCACTCAAATCAATGGTTGTACTTCCCATGGCTGTATTTGAAGTTAAAAAAAATTATAACATGAAATCTAGTTTTGAGAGGTCTAATAATCATTTGGGAAGTGATCTATGTTGGGAGGAACTACCATTTTCGATGCCAACTCCTTCCTTGCCCACACCATTTTCCTGTAGAAACCAAAACATAGAGCAAAATAAAATGAAATAAAATGAGGTGAGATTCTAACTTTAGGGTGCTTGTACAGATTAGGGTTTCTTCCTTAAAAATAGGAAAAAACAATAAACAAACCAAAAACAAACCAACTTACCTTATTTCCAAGGCCCAAGTTATAGAAAATTCGGGCATGATTTTAGTTTTAAAATATTTCTTATCTTTATCTAAATTAAGTGGCTTCCTAGACATAAAAAGAAATAAAGTAATATATTTTATTAATACAAATCACATATATTCATGAAATTCATAAATAAATAGAGGGGCCTATGGCGGGGAACTTTGTAGCCCTTCTCCTAGTCATGCCTGCCTGTGAGGCACGACCCCACAACAATTGTGGTATATGGCCACAACATGTGGGTATTGTGGCCCACCAAGGCTGTGACCCTCCCTCTTTTTCATGGGGCTTTGCTTGAGGATGTAACCCTGGTGCTATCACACTCCCATTTTCTTCTTGGAACAGAAAAGAGCAAAAATATAAATATATATTAAGCATAAGTTAAAATAAAATGAACAAACAAACAAATAACATTGCCATTTTTTCCACCATTACTCGATCGCTTGCTCACTCAAATCCATGGCTTTACTTCCCATGGTTGTATTTGAAGTTAAAAAAATATTTATAACATGAAATCCAGTTTTGAGAGGTCTAATAATCATCTGGGCAGTGATCTGTGTTGGGAG
>VDFB02299180.1:0-23707 GCA_007258455.2 Sequoia sempervirens | reverse complement strand
AAATATATATTAAGCAAAAATTAAAATAAAATGAATAAACAAACAAATAAAATTGCCATTTCTTCCACCATTACTCCATCGCCTGCTCACTCAAATCCATGGATGTACTTCCCATGGCTGTATTTGAAGTTAAAAAAATTATTTATAACATGAAATCCAGTTTTTAGAGGTCTAATAATCATATGGGCAACTACCATTTTCGATGCCAACTCCTTCCTTGCCCACACCATTTTCCTATAGAAACCAAATCACAGAGAAAAATAAAATGAAATAAAATGAGGTGAGTTTCTAACTTTAGGGCACTTGTATAGATTAGGTTTTCTTCCTTAAAAATAGGAAAAAAACAATAAAGAAACCAAAAAAAACCAACTTACCTTATTTCCAAGGCCCACATTATAGAAAATTCAGGCATGATTTTAGTTTTGAAATATTTCTTATCTTTATCTAAATTAAGTGGCTTCCTACCTATAAGGAAATAAAATAATATATGTTGTTTAATACAAATCACATATATTCATGAAATTCATAAATAAATAGAGGGGCCTATGGTGGGGAAGGTTATAGCCCTTCTCCCAATTATTCCTATTTGTGAGGCACAACCCCATAGGAATTGTGGTATATGGCCATGACATGTGGGTACAGCGACCCACCAAGGTTGTGACCCTACCTCATTTTCATGGGGATTTGTTGGACGATGTAACCCACGTGTTGCCACACTCCCATTTTCTTTGTAGAACATAATAGAGAAAAAATATAATTATATATTAAGCATAAATTAAAATAAAATGAATAAACAAATAAATAACATTGTCATTTCTACCACCATTACTCCCTCGCTTGCTCACTCAAATCAATGGTTGTACTTCCCATGGCTGTATTTGAAGTTAAAAAAAATTATAACATGAAATCTAGTTTTGAGAGGTCTAATAATCATTTGGGAAGTGATCTATGTTGGGAGGAACTACCATTTTCGATGCCAACTCCTTCCTTGCCCACACCATTTTCCTGTAGAAACCAAAACATAGAGCAAAATAAAATGAAATAAAATGAGGTGAGATTCTAACTTTAGGGTGCTTGTACAGATTAGGGTTTCTTCCTTAAAAATAGGAAAAAACAATAAACAAACCAAAAACAAACCAACTTACCTTATTTCCAAGGCCCAAGTTATAGAAAATTCGGGCATGATTTTAGTTTTAAAATATTTCTTATCTTTATCTAAATTAAGTGGCTTCCTAGACATAAAAAGAAATAAAGTAATATATTTTATTAATACAAATCACATATATTCATGAAATTCATAAATAAATAGAGGGGCCTATGGCGGGGAACTTTGTAGCCCTTCTCCTAGTCATGCCTGCCTGTGAGGCACGACCCCACAACAATTGTGGTATATGGCCACAACATGTGGGTATTGTGGCCCACCAAGGCTGTGACCCTCCCTCTTTTTCATGGGGCTTTGCTTGAGGATGTAACCCTGGTGCTATCACACTCCCATTTTCTTCTTGGAACAGAAAAGAGCAAAAATATAAATATATATTAAGCATAAGTTAAAATAAAATGAACAAACAAACAAATAACATTGCCATTTTTTCCACCATTACTCGATCGCTTGCTCACTCAAATCCATGGCTTTACTTCCCATGGTTGTATTTGAAGTTAAAAAAATATTTATAACATGAAATCCAGTTTTGAGAGGTCTAATAATCATCTGGGCAGTGATCTGTGTTGGGAGGAACTACCATTTTTTATGCCAACTCTTTCCTTGCCTATGCCATTTTCCTATAGAAACCAAAACACATAGCATAATAAAATGAAATAAAATGAGGTGAGATTCTAACTTTAGGGTGTGTGTACAAATTAGGGTTTCTTCCTTAAGAACAGAAAAAAACAATAAACAAACCAACTTACCTTATTTCCAAGGCCCATGTTATAGAAAATTGAGGCATGATTTTAGTTTTAAAATATTTATTATCTTTATCTAAATTAAGTGGCTTCCTACCTAAAAGGAAATACAATAATATAGGGTGGGGCTTAAGTTTTGAAGAAATGTATGTTATTTAATATGAATAAAATATATTCATGAAATTCATAAATATATTTTTATAAGGTAAATAAAAATATAAGAAATTTATATGTTATATAGAATAAGAAAACTAAATTAATTATTATGTAGATTACATATATTATATAAAATATATAAGTAATTTTATTATTATAAGAATGTGGAATATGATGTATATAAAATATATAAATTATATATAAATACATTTAATTAATTGTGGATTTAGAAAAAAAGAGATTTAAATCTATTATATGTAAGCATATAATACTTACATATATACTTCATATTATTTTAATTTTTACTTTAAGAGTTGAGAAGCTAAATGGATAGATTTTTTTTTAGTTAGAATGCAAAATGCTATTGTGTTTGTTTGTTGGTTTTCTCATTAATAAATTTAAAGGGCTTATGGGTGGAAGAACTTAGATAGTTAATGTATTTTTCCATCATTTAGATCCGTTTTGATCCTCAAGAAAAGTAGTTCAAAAGAATTTCAATCAAATCTAATGAAAGTGTTTATTATAAACTAAATATGGATTAATCGAGGAACCTATAATGTAGCATTGTAATTGTAATTTTAAACTTGAATTTGTAAAGGAAATACAATATAGACAAAGGTGATCTAAACTAATGCGGTTAAAAATTTAAGACCTCAATTTTCACCATCACTACATGACTTCCAACTAGTGAACCCTACAGGAGTACTCGTGTGTTATCTCATCGAGGTGTTTTTTGGAAGAACGCTTATACCCATGTAGGATTACCTTCCATCATTCAAGGGTGTGAGAGAGTCATTCTACAACAAATAGTAGCATTTAAAAAAAATAGGTGGTGTTCTTGACCTTAAAGTGTAAAATTATGGACATGACACGATGATTGGTTAAAGAAATTTAAACAATAATCAGATGGACTAAGTAATAATTTATTCCCACAATAAATAAATTTATTCCAAAAATAAATTTGATTCAACCCAAGTTACTTATAAATCTCATAAGTTCACTTATGCACATTTGTTTTCACAACTAACTTATTTGACCTTTCAAAAGCAACTAATATAGCAATATTCAAAATTAACTTTTATGGTCAATAGGTCCTTGGTCTACTGGTGAAGTTGAAAGGTTCAGAATGAGCCCACCAGGGATCAAGTCTTGTTGGGTGCAAAGCCCCAATGCAAAAGGGATGAGGTCGGGATCGTGCCCTAGGAAAATTTTGGTGGAATGGATACCCCTCAATCCTTGGATCTAAGCTAAAGGGGACCCCCTCAGGGATATCTCCAAACAAACAAAAAAAAACTTTTACTCATTTGAAATACTAATATAAGTTTGATTTTAACTTGATCTTAAACTACTAGCAAGGAAAAGAAAAACTAACTTCCTCTCATGAATTCCAACCTATAACTGATTATTTTCCATTAATATTCCTCACAATGGAACAATTGGAGTTTAAATACTTTTCTCTTTTTTTCTCTTTTTCTTTTTCTTGTTGTTTTCAAGGAAAAATTCCTTCAAATTGATCTTATATTTTTTTTGTTACATTGGTTTAAATTTTAGGTTGCACAAACAAAGAAGAAAGATTATATTTTCTATTGCGAAAGATGTTTGTGTGTGTGTTTAAGTATAGAAGCATGTGTTACAGACTAGGAAATGTCAAATAACAAACTTAATTTACACAGTCAATTGTCAACACAGAAAGTTTGCAATATACACCTTCAACCCTTTTACGTTTTTATTTTCTTTATGGAAGGGGCAGCCTGTGCTTAAGTACATTTGTCCCTTTAAACTTTAACTTTTTAAAATTATAATATATAAATTTAATATATACTATTTACATTTATTGTATATATTTATTATAATAATATCTTATGTAAATTTTATATATGTTATTTACATTTTTTACATTCATTGTACATGTAAACACTTAAAATTATCATGATCAATATCACACACTTGATTCGATCTCTTAACACCATTTTCATCTGATTCCACCACTTTTGTCTATTTAATTAAATAATACTGATTGTTTAATTAAATTCAACATTTTCTTCTATTAATCGGATAATCAACATTATTAGATTAATTCACCTCTTTCTTGCTAATTTTCATCCTATTTGATTAAATAATGCAAATTATTTCGTTAAATCCCTTAATTTCTCTCATTTGATTAAATAATCTCAATTATTTAATTAAATGTCATAAATCCCACCCTTTAATCAAATGATCTAATTGTTAAATAATTAAAATCCTAAGTTATCTCATCTTGCGTAATTAAATAATATCTTAATTACTTAATTGACTAATATCTTCTAATTCATCCAACTTCTCCCACTTGCAAGAGAATATTCTCAGGAATATTCCTCCAATTCAAATTTAAATATTTCCCACCAAATGGAAATATCTTCCAACATTCTTCCTAAAATCATCGAATTTGTGTTTGTCTCAATCAATTTGACCCTTTGATCAATTCCCTTTATCCATGGCATTGAGTAATCTTGATCCTTCATTTGATTACTGATCAATGTCATTCCCTCTCATCCATTTTCATCCATTGATTAACCAAATCAATCTTAGCCATTGATTCAACTAAAAATCCTATAAATAGCCCTCATTTTATGAGTAATTGATCCACAAGCTTTGAGTAAACTTACTCTATTGAATTGAATCCACAGTTTGATTAATTTGAGATCTTGTGTGACAATTGAATTCTCATGACAATTGAATTCTCATTTTCATCTATTTTTATAAACCTAATTGACCTATTAAAGCTAAATTGAACAATATTTGTAGAGCTAATGATCAATTAAACATATAAATATCAATGAAATTATTTACACAACAAAACTTTCTTTCAAAGTATGAAATATCAAATGAAGATCAAATGAAAGCAATCAAACAAGTGCAAACCTTAATCCCATTGGGGGATTATGTCCTTCATGGATGCAGAGTGATACAATTTAGACAAAATCAATGATTATGCCAAGCAAAATAAATGAAATTAAGAATTCAATTAGTCACACTGTGGACTCTCAAATTGATCAAATTGAGGATTCAATTTAAAAGAGTAAGTTTACTCAAAGCTTGTGGATCCGTATTATGAAGAAATGACTCACTATTTATAGATTTTCAAACTTGGAATCAATGGTGAAGATCAAAAAGGCTAATCAATGGATGAAATTGAATTGAAGGAGTGAACATGGATCAAGGATGATTCCAACGATTGATAGTCCATGAGGCATGGATCAAAGATCAAATCAAGGGCTTAAGATCCATGAGAGACCCAACTAATTCCCTAATTTTTTAGAAATATGTTAGAGTAATGTTGGAGATATTTCCATTTGGGGAGAAATATTTGAATTTTAAAATGGAGTATTCCAAGGGAATATCCATTGTGCAAGTGGGAAAAGTTGGAGGGTTTGAAGGAAATTAGCCAGTTAAATAATTAATTAAAATTACTTAATTGTGCAAGTGAATGAGAGAAAGGACTTTAATTAAATAAACATGAATTATTTAATCAAAATATGAAAGATGACAATTAATCAAATAATTTGAATTATTTAATCAAGTGAGAATGAAATTAGTATGAAGAATAGTGAATTAACTAAATAAATTTGATTTATTTAATGAATAGAGGAAAGGGTGAATCTAACTAAATAATTGACATTATTTAATTAAATGGAAGAATTAGGTGAAACAAACTAGAAAATGGTGTTAGTATGCAAAATCAAGTATGTGATATTATCAAGATAGTTTTAAATGTCTACATTTTTCCCCTCTTTGAAGCAATGCACTCATTGTGTTGTTTCAAAGAATTGATGATGTTGGAATCAAAATTAAAAAATTTCCTAATTTTTTGATGCCCCACTGTGCCCTAGTGGAATGAATGAATACTATGTATACTGCCCCCTTAAGGATTTGAGCGGAAAAGATTGAATTTCAGTTGGGCTCGTGACATAGCTGGGAGATTGTTTTAGAAGCATAGAGGACATAAAATAAGTTCTAGGATATTGATGAAATACTTAAAATAACCTGCCAAGCTCAAAAATAGAAATCCTAGACCCTAGGTTTGCACTATGCAATTAGGTCAAAAACCCTAATTTTCATGCATATATAGTGGCTAAGAGTCATTTTCCAACTCATTTGGACCCTTTGAGTTTCAGAATTTGAGTGATCTTAAGAGAGGTCCTACAAAGCTCCTAACACAATGGCAAACTGTGTGCTTCCTCTACATCTTGCACATCAAGTTTGTGAGTTCTAGTGCCCAGTCCATGTACAACCACTGGTACGTACCTCAAAAACTTTTCTTGCATACTTTTTTATGTAGGTTAATTTTAGGTCAAAAATTTCCAACAAGTGCACCGCTATTTTAGTGGCGCACTTGTTATGGTCAACAATTCACTTGTCCAACCCAACAACACACTAGTAAAAAAGCAAAGCACTTGCAGCAAGTGCATGAGTATTCAAAATAATCTGACACACTTGCTTAAATTCCAGAGTGACACACTTGATTAGTTCTAGAACAATCCACTTGTTAAACCCTAAGCACACTTGTAATCTTGTCGTGCATATGCATTTTAGCAACATGGTTGCAAAATATGACAATGTGACACACTTGCTTAAAGTGTTGCACTTGATTTTGAGCAACACACTTGTCCAAAGTGCAACACAATTACAAATGTGATAGTGTGACACACTTGTTTAAAGTGGCACACTTGTTTTTCTAGGGTTTTAGACTTAATTTTTATTTTATTTTTAAAAAATTGATGTCGTGCATGTTGTGCGTGTAGATGAACTTTTGTCCCTTACAATCGTGTGAGAGGAGACCTATCATTTTATCATGGTTGAGCAGATTCAGGGATGATGAGGGTTTTTTCCTAGGCACCATAGACCTACACTTTATTGCACACATGCTAGAGATTCAGACACATCTTGCGATGATGACCATGCTCATAGAGTGATGACATTCTGAGAAATATTTATTCCACCTCCCTACCAGTGAGGCTACTATCACACTTGACATTGAATCCAACAAACTAACATTTTTGGCTTGCTCAATGGACCCACATCCCTAATTTAATGAATTTTCTTGAATTTTCTCATGTTTTGTAGGTACAAGAAATGGAGTGACACATTCACAAATTGTGACACACTTGCAAAGACAGTCCAATGTATTTGCATAACATAGAGTGATGCATTCAAAAATTGTGACATAGTTATAGAGATAGTTTGACGTACTTACATGACATAAAGTGACACATTTGTAAATTGTAACACACTTGAAGAGACAATCTGATGCACTTGCATGACACATAGCAATGCACTTGCAAATAGCGACACACTTGCAAATGACAAAGCCACACATTTGCATTCCTATGTTTGCACTCCATCTTTAAACGACCACATCTTGGTCATACGGTGGTATTTTTAGAGCTTTTTTTTAAAAATGGGGTATAATTTCATGCTCTTCACAATGGTGTAGGTGGTTTTTAGTTTTTGTAGAGTTAAATTTTCCCTTAGTGCACCTGAAGTTAACTCATATTGCAATTTGGTCTAGGTTTTAAGGTTTTGATGCTTAATCATTTTTCTAACCCTAACATCTTATTTTCTTGATTTCATCTAACATCTGTAGCATGAAGAATCTAAAAAGTGTTTATTAAACACTCATTTGGAAGTAATCTTAGAGCTAACCTTTACCTTATACATTTCATATTTGTGTTTATCAACACACATTTGGAATTAATCTTAGAGTTAGCTTTATTTTATGTATCTCACATTTGAATTTGGTGTTTAATAATTGAACAACTCAACTTGCATTTTCAATTTGGAATTAAAATTGAACCATATAATCTCACCTTGGTTTGGGTTTTAAAATTGAACAAAATAAATCTCACACTTCTTTTTGGTGCCTTAAAATTCACTTCACATTTATCATTGGTGCACCTAAAATGAACAATCTATGTTGTGTCCTCTATGCTTGGTAGACTAGTAGTGTGTATCCTCTCCCCCTGTGCTTCATGTGATCTTTGGTGAAGAGAAACACTCTTATTTTACACTATTTTTTCATTGTAAACCTTATAAGGCTTGTTATGTATTGATCGCGATTGTAACACCGTGCAGGAACCCCAAAGGACAATTAAACCATAATTACTGCACAATATTTTTTTTAAAGGTAAACATAACATACATGTAATACACATTAAACATAACATGAATTTCATTTAAGTATATTAAGCACATACATCCTTAGGGTACACGAGGAGTCATTACTTAGACCGAGATTCACACAACGACAATAAGAATAAAATCCAAAGATATAATCCATAACAAAGTAAACATTAACTAATGTAATACATACATGAAAATTCATTGATAAGAAACAATCTGTGTACATAAATACAACATATGCATGATTAACTTAACACATTAAATAACAACTACCATGGCCAATATCCACACAAGTTTTAACATTACATTATAGTACAATGCTCAAGATGTACAATGATACAAAAGTGTTTCCAATCATGAACGGAAACCATACAACAAGATAACATGATGCTCAATATCATAATTGGTTCCAAGACAGATGCAATTCTGGAGTTGCTGCACGCATCAATCCACCTTCGATCCTCGACTGGGGACCCAATGGGGTGCTTAGCACGTTCCACCCAACCATGTGAGTCCGAAGACCCACCCCCCGTGCTAAGGAGCTGACAAGAAGAGTCCTCAACCAAGAACATCCAAACAAGGAACCACAAGACTCAACATCATACAAAAGTATCATAAAACTCAAGGATTACAATGACATAATCAACAACACCCAAGAGTCAACATAATAACTTAAAGTCATAAATCTCATCACATAAATCAAAGCAATGATCAGTAAACAAGTAACCAAAGGATGATCGTGAAATACTTCCAAATCAAATTAATAAACATAATACAATTCCAAATTGCAATTCAATAACATCATATCACAGTACCATAAAAGAGTACAAGGTCATAAATCAAATATCAATGAGATCATACAAGTCCACAAAGTACACCAAAGATGAATCAAAGCAATGCTCCATAAATCAATATAAATCCAATCAACAACAATCTAAACCAACTCCCATAACATACTTCCAGAGGAACACAATAAAGTAAAAACACCTGGGCAACTAGGGGAGAGTGTCATCGCATAGCCCTACATGGGTTATCCTGTGCTCTTCCTCCCAACTGGAGGCGCCGGCCCCCATCTATGGCTATCCTGTGCCCTTCCTCCCAACTGGAGGCGCCGGTCCATAGGGTGACTCATGCGGAGCCGTAGACCTCTCGTGAAGACGAGGTCACGACCTTTCCAACCACGGCCTTCTCATCCTTCCATTAGCCTACGGAAGCGCTAATGAAGACGAGGCATCCATTTTTAAATCTTATAATAATATTACTACCCAACCCTCCTAATTTAATTATTAGGTTTTCACTTGATTACCAACTCACTCGTGGGTTATCCTGTGCCCTTCCCCTTACACGGGGCGCCGGCCCCCACGAGGAGCCACTCTCCCTAGAGACCCAACAACATAAAAAACCAAGGGTTGTACCATCATAATTTGAACAAAGAATCACAACATAAAAGCATGCGAGGCATTACCCATCTCGCTAACAAGTACAAAATCATAATCTCAACAATTCTCGTACAACCCTTTCAAAATCCTGATACCAAAACACTTGCCACTTCAAAGGCACATAAAAAGAGAGAACATCAAATGTCAATCATCTCAAGCCTCTGGAAGCCAAAAGAACGACAATCCACAAATGAGGGTAAAAGTGAAGCAATATAGTCCCAACACAAAAACTTAACATACGGAAATCTCCTCAACCAAAAAGACTCAAGCAGGCGACCAAAATAATAAGGATCCATCAAACTCATTCATTAATCAAATGTGAACTCAATGAATAAAATCACCTATGAAAACCAAACAACTCAAAAGATACATCGAAATAAATTCATCATAACAATCATTAAACACGGGGATACACTTAATGAACAACAATAATCAAACAAACACTCTCTATCCATCTGCAAGGTCCAATATCAATCACAACCTTATGACACAAATGAGCTCCCTCCATAAACAAAACGCAAATAAAATAAACTAAAATACATAATCAACTTGATACAAATCAACCGGTTCAAACCATCAAATCAATCGTGAAAACAAATAAGCATCCTTATAGAGAACTTACAAAGAAGAGAATAAGGAGATAGTCATTATTTAGAAAATCATCTAATTAACATAAACCCTACATCTATCCAAAAATAAACAGTCAACTCTACAACTATCAATTCTCCTAATTACCAAAATAAAACTATCTTAACCAAGAAATTTTCTTATTTTCAACATATCCCTACCTACTTCATAAACTTATAAATATAAAACATTCACACTAATATTCACGTCTCCCAATTACATGAATGAATGTTTATACAAAAATGTTCATTTCACATAACGATTCCTAGGTCTTAAAGATAATATGAAAGATTCCATTACCCATTTGCCAAGAGTATCCATTAGCCAAACATAATCAACATATGAGGGATAAGAGTAGGTTTATTAAGAAAAAGACCTACCTTCAAAATAACATTACATATATATATATCTATATATTTTTAATTAATTCTTCTAATTGACTTAATATTACTAATTTCATCATTTTCCATAAACCATCATCCACAACATTAATCTTGATGTCATTTCTAATATAATTGAATTCTCTAGTAGCTACCTTAACGTCAAATTACTCATAAAAGGATATGATCCCAATGAAATGAAATTACTTCTGAAACCAAGCGATTCCAACGAGGACACCACAATAGGATGCATCAAATTAACCTTAAATGAACAATGACCATTCAAATACAATTGATACATTCGTTTAATAAGAATTAATTTAAAATAAATAAAGGAACTCTATAATCACATATCGTAATTATCTCAAGGCACATTTTTACATTTCATAATATTCCTTATCATTAATCTCATAAACTAAAGAAGCTTTCTAACACACTTCATAGGCTCCCTATTACATTCATTTATTTACTAATAATTTATAGAAGCTATTTAAAGCTTATGGATAACATATCAATGGATGTGAAATAAACCTTTCCTTTCTAATAGTTATCAGATTGCTGACTGTTATTTTATAATTGTGCAATACCAATAATCAGTGCCTTTGAATTATTAACAATGCTAGCCTGTCTAAAATTTAACACAACCCTTTTGACAGTAACCTATAATGTAAGTTATACTCACAATGATAACATATGAGAAGTATAAATTGCATTATGAGTATATATATATATATTTGCAAGGAAAGGAAAGATTGAACCCCACTCCATAACCAAGATTTTATTTATGTTTAAGGCTTACCATTTGACCTAAAGCATCTGCAACAGTTGTTGAAGGTTCGAGAAGTGGCTCATCTGATGAAACAACAATACTCACATTTCCTACCATCGCCAGTATTCGGTCATCGGAACATCACAAGACAGGAGACATGATTTTGTGTTTTCTAATGAGAGAGATAGATCATCTTTCAAAAGCATTTAAGATAGGATGGATCTGGAGCGGATGGGAATTAGCAAGACCAGGAGTTTCTCAAATGCCTGCCACATAGTTCACCTTAGTCTTTCATTAAAGCACTACCTCGTCCATTGCCACAGAGATGATTTAAACATTTAAACTTCCTATTATGTTAAGGTATGACAGCTGAGACAGGTTGTTAACAAAAACAGAGAGTTTATTTAAATCTATACACCCTACGCTGCTGCAACAGGTTGTCAATAAAAACAGAGAGAGATTATCTAAATTCCTACACCCCTCCAATTCTAAAAATGATAGTTGTGACGGGTTGCCAATGGTTTCAGAGAGACTATTTAATTTTGAACAATGTCACAACTCTCAATGCCGTAATAGTGACAGGTTGCCAAGTATAATAGAAAGTGAATATTGGAATTTGGAAATATCGCCATCTACTTGCATTATTATCAAATCTCTCATGTTATCCACAAGGCGGAAAAGAAGGAGAAAGGTGAGGTGCAAATACGTGTCTTAAGAGAAGGAGAATTAATGTACAACTTTTTGTTTTGAACTAGGCGCATTTCTGTTTAGAGGCGAATTTCCAGAAACGCGCTCAAGATTGAAGTTTGGAAATTAATCTTCTCAGACATTATTTTATTTTCAAGTGCAGCAACTGCGATAGATTGTCAGAAGGATCAAGCAAGTTATTTAAATCTTTAAATTCCCTATCATGTTTAAGCGCTGCAGCTTAGACAGGTTGACAATAGATCAGGGTTATGCATATCGTAGTCTTTCTAAACTGGCAAAGGAGTTATTCTATATCACTGGTGAATAACTAAATATACACTGGACAATTCAAAGTTCAAGGTAATGAAAAGAAGGCTTCATGCTGATACGATAAAGGTAAACTATGTTTCCTAAACCTTTATAACTTTAAAATCCCTCAACATTTATCATGCATGCTTCAATTCTAAATCCTCAATGCTCGATTTAACACCAATATAGAGTCACAAATTGGTTCCATAAAAGATCAGAAATTTGCTAATGTTAACAACTGAGAGTTCATCATTGTTCAAGTGGAATAAGCAAGACATACCTGCGAAAACTCTTTTCATCCTAGACTAGGCTCCTTCCCTTCCCCATCCTTCATCCTCCCAGAGCTACGATACTCCTATGCTCGCAATAGCTGAAGTTGAAGACGCTGCCCTTTTTTTTTTTTCCCCCCTCCCACACCATCTGGAATTCTTTGTTTATAATTTGTTTCATGGTGTCTTTTGCACTCCCCACGGGGAACCGTTCGACTTCCAATGGTTATGATTGAATGCCAGCCACCACCCTTATTTATCATTTTATAATTGACTCTTTAATATATATGAACCAAGTAGATCATCTTTTAAATATTTAATAAATATTTAATAATTTAATCTTTCTTTTGGTTACAATAAAATATATATTTATTTAATAAATATTTTCACCTTAATTTATTTAAACTTAAGTACAATTTTAATATTTAATCCTCTTAATATTTTCTCACTTTTAAATTTATTAAATAAATTCACTCATTAGACAATAATTATTTTTATTAAATTCATTTTCTTACAATTATATTTCTTTCATCTTAAAATAAGAAATTTTCAATGATAATACAATTAACATTTATTATTAAATCTAACTCTTTATTTGATCCCAAACCAAATCAAGTGACCTTAAAGATTAGATTAATTTGATAAACTACATCTAATCATAATATTAGTGATATTGTCTAACATAAATAAAAAATCAAATTAAATAATGCAATCCCAAAATCCTCATGACTTAGCAAATCACCAACCACACATAACCAGCGAAAATGACATGGCCACCAAGCAACCAACTTCCTAATGTTTCAAGAAAGGGCTAGAGCAGGCTGCAATGTAGGGCATCGGTGGTGTAAGAACAATCTTGCATCACCCAAAAATAGTTAAATTTCAAGTTTCTAGGTTTTTAGATATTTTTATATTTTTGGATACCCTTTTGCGTCATAATGGGAATTTACCAATTCACGGTTTTTATTTTCTCTTCCTGGGTGGAAAGATATTGCAGTTTTTGTTGCCCAGATTTGCACCTGAAAATCTTCCGAGTGGGATTTGAGGCACTCAGAGCTTCCGGATCGGCCCCAAAACTTGCCGAAATCGGCGTAGTGAAGTTTCGGTGGCGTTCGAGACCTTTCCAACGGTTCAAACGGTTCACAAATCGGAGTCCTGGATCAAAAGTTATGGCCCCGGGAAGTTAGCACACTTTCTAGAAGATACAATTGCAAATGCTCTTTTGAAATTTGAACTTCATGTTGTAAATTTTCAGCGCCAAACCACCTAAAATCAAATTTTAATGTTGTTTGGCTCCTAACTAATGAGGAGCTCTATTTATGGGCGAGTTTTCTAATTTTTGAGTAACTTTTTTGAGGACAATTTCGCATATTAGGGTTGATACAGCCAGCTTCTGGCGGCTTGCATGTGTTAATAGAGCAGGGATTTGAGATCCTCTACATGTAAGAAGTTCCATTTCTGAATAATAAAATTTATTCTCTCTAGTTTGTAGGTTATTTATTTTAAATTGTCTGAGGTTTTGCGCCCTCATCAAATTATGCGTCGCGAGAACTCGATGGTGTAAAGAACAATCTGCATCACCCAAAAATATGGATTAAATTTCAAGTTTCTCGGTTTTAGATGTTTTATATTTTTGGATACCCTTTTTAGATCATAATGAAATTCCCAATTCTGGTTTTCATTTTGGTTCTGGGTTGAAAGATATTGCAGTTTAGTTTCCCAGAGTTGCACCTAAAAATCTTTCGAGTTAGATTTGAGGCACTTAGAGTTCCCAGAACAGCCTCAAAACTTGCCAAAATTGGCATAGCAGATTTCCAGCGCGTTCTTGATTTTGAGACCTTTCCAATGGTTCAAACGGTTCGTGAATCGGAGCCCCGGATCAAAAGTTATGGCCCCGGGAAGTTAGCACACTTTCTAGAAGATACAATTGCAAATGTTCTTTTGAAATTTGAACTTCAAGTTGTAATTTTTTGGCGCCAAACCACCTAAACTCAAATTTGAATGTTGTTTTGGCTCCAAACTAAAGAGGAGCTCTGTTTATGGGCGGGTTTCTAATTTTTTGGTAGCTTTTTGGGAACAAGCTCTCATATTGCGAAAGGGTTATTCTGTAGCTTTTTGTAACTTGCATGTGTTGTAGAACTTGGGGATTTGAGATCCTACGCATATAAAGTTCCATTTGAATAATAAAATTATTCTCTGGTTTGTGGGTTAAACACACATGTCACCGGGTTTCGCCCTCATCAAATTAGTATCGAGCCGGAGTTTTCTTGGCTGATGTGGGCCAGTCAGCCGTCGTGAAGGCGGTTACGCACAGACCCGTGGTTGTGGGTCAAAGTCAAGAAAAGTACCTCCAAGAGTGGTGCGGTAAGTGTGGTGGTGTCGAGGTGAATTGAGGTGGCAGAAATCTTTGAGTGGAAGAATCTGCCAGCAGCCTCGAGAGGCAGGATTGATGCATTAAAGCTGATTGAAAGAGGTTCGTGAGGAGAAAGGATGAAGAGGGAGAGGAAGAAAGGTTCAGATGTAGAAGAAGGAGAAGAAACAATTGATCAAAGTTAAATCACGGCTAATAAAGACCGACTGGCGAGAAGGTCGGGGGAAAGACGAGCAGTCGGTTCTTCAGGAAGTCGAGACGGAAAGAGTTGATCGACTGGATCAACGAGTTAGAAGAATATTTTGAGTATGAGGAAATAGAGGACCCAGATTGAGTTAAGTTTGGGAAAATGAAGCTGAAGGGCCATGCCAGTATTTGGTGGAAAAATCAAAGAGAGTCAAAGACACGAGATGGGATGCATGGTAGAAAGAAATTTGAAAAGCGGTTCGCCTGATGGACCTACGAGTTAGATCATTGAAGAGTACGGGGTTGGGCAAAGGAAGCAGATCCATGAAAGAATATATTGAAGATTTTCACAGGATAATCATCAGAATGGGTCACACAGAGGCCAATAAGGAGAAGGTAGCCCGATATCTTAATGGGTTACGACCGAGCATTCAGGAGGAGTTAAGCCTAGTCAGAATGACCACCATTGAGGACATGTATCAATTTGCTCTGAAGGTGGAAGAGAAGCTGAACAAAAGATTTGATGGCAAGCAAAAAGGACGAGGAGGTCAAAGCGGAAGGGGCAGTGGAAGACCTTCAGGAAGCCGAAATGATGATGAAAAGAAAAGTGAGGATGTGGGTACCAGCCGAAGCCAAAGGAATGACAACTTCTACCGCCCTCGTGATCAAAACAGTGGTGATCAAAGAGGTCATTATTGATGGTAAACCTTATAAGGCTTGTTATGTATCCTCTCCCCTTGCGCTTAATGCAATATTTGGTGAAGAGAAATAGCATTCCTTATTTTTTATTTTAGTAGAGGAGGCCTTCCTTGAGATACATCTTGTAATGGATAACTCAAAATGACATCCAAGGACATGTTCAAATGAGCTATATAAAAGGTGCGAAAGTGAAAGTTAGTAGTACTATCCTATGACGTATACCACATGTGTTAATTTAGATGTAGGTGTATAGACCACATTGGGATTGACTAGAGGCTTTAGTGTCTCATGTTTGATGGTATACCATAGGTGTTCATTGAGTCACTACAAATTGTCGTACTTAGAAGCCTAAGACCAATTGGCCATTGTGTTGATTTACTTACCATGTTTAGTCTATGGTTGAAGTGTAAGGTGTCTTGCTAGAGTTTACACTCTTTCAAGGCTAGGGGTATCAAGGTGGTACATGACCTTGGCACACCCTATTTTCCCAATCCTTGGATACAGATTAATCTTTGAGTGGTAAGCCTACTGTGAGGAGATTTTCCTTTACTACTAGCTAGTAATGTTTTTGATTTGTGTTATGAAACTTTGCTTAGTAAACTTTATGGAAGAATGCTTGTGAGATATCCCCCCTTCCTATTGAGTCAGTGAATGCATTGCTTATCATTCAAACACTCAATACAAGCATTAACATGGTTATGACTAAAACTTCAAACCCTTTTAGCATAATTGAGTGCACTTGAAGGAAATTATACTATTGCATGCATCTACGTATATTTTTTTTATCAAAACAATATCTTAGTTTGCTTCCTAGTATCTTTGTCCATATCTTTGCTCATTATGTCAAAGCAAACCTAGGGAACTATAATTTATCTTTTGTGGAAAAAAAATTGCTTTGTTGTGGACATATTAGTATTAAACAATTCATAATCAAGACTTCTATGTGGTAAAAATAATTCATGCTAAATCTGATTTAAGAATTGAACCCACAAAGCAGGTTTCCCTTGGTTACTTGATTCAAAAAAAATTGGTTATTTGGTCTTATAAAAAGAAAGGAAATTTATGTTCATTGTTGTTTTTATCAAAACAATTTTGGGTATCAAACATCGAAACATCATACAAAAATTATTTATCAAAATCATTTGGTCTTCTAGGTTCTCAAAACACTCAAAAGGAAATGCATGCTTTTCAACACCTTGGTCTTGTTAAAAGTTCCTCTTAGGTATCATATTAGGATCAATTGTATCAAACATCAACATTAGGTTTACATCAAACATCAAACCATCTAAATATTTCACTTCACAAGATAACTTGAAATTGTGACAACAAATCCCTTAGACTAAGTTTTCATCAACATCAACTAGTTCATAAACATCATCCAACAATACATCCAACTTGAGTCTATATTTTGTCAAAATTGAAAGTTTCACATCATTCACCCATCCACAAAATCATTCAACATTGATCCTAGAAACATATCAAAGTGTTATCATTAGAAATAAATCAAGGGAATTTCAACAAGGACAAGTGCATCAAACACCTTCTAGGATTGACATAGTCTCACATCATTTTAACATTTATCCTAGAGGTCTTGAGAATTCAAACTTGAAAGCATGATAATACCAATCACTTATACAAACTCACATCTATATAATTCATACATGAGGTCATCATATCCTACAAACTTCAATGGCACAAAAAATGTGGGTATGCATGGTCAAAACCTTGGAACATCTTTTCACATGGTAGATTTAAATCAAGGTCAACACTTACAAGTCTATCAATCAAATAATCAAAGCATGATGCTTCACCAAAATAATGTTATTTCACCAATGTCAAAAATGAACATACTAAGCACAAACATATCAAATATGAACATGTAAAATCCACACTTGGTAAACTATGGGATATATACATTCACACCTCAAAACATCATTTAATATCCACAACATCAACCACATCCTCAAAATACATACCAAAATTAACTACATCAAGGGTTTCAAAATCAACATCAAGATCAAAATCTACAACATCAAATTGCCCTAAATTCACTTACCAAAATAGTTGATACACTTCTCCAACAAACATCTCAATCTCCAAATCAATACATTACTCATCAAAATCATCAAAACATTGATTTCCATCAACAAAAACATCAACCAAATCTCACACATCAAGACCTTGGATATCAAGAAACACAACAAAAACAAGATCTATCCCTACAACAACAAGATCAATCTCAACAATCACAAGCTTCACAAGATAACAATGCCATCACCAAACATGAATACACTCCTTTAGGGTATACAATTGAATCGGTGTTAAACAAGCTAGTTCATGAAAAACTCATCACTCTTCCAAGAATAAGTTCTTACCACTCTATCATCAACCTCTCATGGAATAAGAAAAAAGCTTATTGTGACTATCATAGAGCAAAAGGTCATGAAACATTAAGTTGCATTCAACACAAAAGTCTCATCCAAGACCTTATTGATCAAGGATAAATAATTGTTGAAGACAATGACAAGGATTCAACCATCAATGATGGCATTGAAGATGTTTCTACCTCACCCAATGAGAAAATCAACATACATCAAGAGTTACTTCCCAAGCATGATCAAAATCCCTCACCAATATATAACAATAATTCATTTCAAAAAATATTAACATCATTTGATCTCAAGGTTGAAGATATTGACAAGGTTTCTACCACAATTGTTGAGGATAACATTCAAGATATATCAAAAAATGATCACGTTGACAATGTTTCTACATCACCCAATGAGTTAGATGACATATCTCAAGAATTTATTCCCAAGAATGATCAAAATAAATCATCAATGTCTAGAAATGATCCATTCCAAGATATATTGATATCATTCAACCTCATGGTAGCACGTATTGGTGATCAAGAGACTCTTAATACAATACTCATACCCAATGCAAAAAATCTAAGCCAAGAGCTATCACCCACATGTTCATGTTTTGAGGAAATCCAAGGACCCTCTACAAGCAATTCATTCTTTGAAATTGATCCCTGTCAAGAACATGAACCAAAGCATATCAAAGATAACACCACACAAAGTTAAGATCAAGAATCCCTATCATAAAAATACTACAATGACTTGGTGAATATCTTCCAAGACATTAAATGTTTTCCAAAAAAGAAAAAAATCGTATACCAAGCACACATACATCTACCCATGAGATTCTTACTCCTAATGAACATGTAGATGATCTTCATCCAAAAAAAGAGTCTCATACTCTTGATATCATTACCAAGGAACAAGAGTCTCTTACTCTTAACATCTTTACACATGATTAAGGCATAGCAAAATCCATAGATATATCAAAAATTGATCATGAAGAAGACTTCTACATGGATTGTGAATTAGAAACATCCTTTGAAAAGAAAGAAAAAATGGATCATGAGGAAGACCCCTAAAATTATTGTGAAGCATCAACACCTTTTGAAGAAGCATTAAAATAAGAAACATCCTCCATGCAGACTAAAGAAATTGAGTATGAGGATATCGAGCATTATAAAAAAAAATGATTATGTTTACAGGAACATAGGATCTTGAAATCAACAAAGATATTCAACAATATTGAGCAAAAAGGTCTTGATTTTGCAACAATCAAGGAATTTGATCATTCCAATTATACCTCTATAATACTGGGGGCAACTTTATCTAGTGCAAACACCAACATGGTGAGCATGAAGAGTCCTTATGATGAAACCGTGACTAACACTACAACTAGCCATATCATGAATCATCATCCACACATTTTTCTACCCTCTAGTTGGGACCAACCACAAAAGAAAGGTCTATATCAAAGAAAGGATAAAGTCATCGAAGAAAAAGAAGCAACGAAGCATAATGGACAAACAAAATTCAAATGGATACAAAAGAAAAAGTAATAAAATCATCCTTATCAAACTCCATTAGTTAAAGAAACTATGGGGAAAAATAAAAAAGGTAAGTTCATCCATCAAAAATGTCCAACGATGCAAAATAAAGCTTCAAGAGCAACCTAAAAAGTATATGAAGAAGTTGGTCCTAATTGAATTTTCATATCCACCCATCATTGCTCATCCTCCCAAGTTTGGAAAATCAAAGATTCCAAACTGTCAACCAATCCATCTGCATCTCATACTCTCAACACATTTCACCATCCACTTCAACATCCAAGATATCTAAATCTCACATCAACCATGTGGTGGCAACAACTCTTTATCATAAGGAATCTAAGGGCAGTCTATCACAATGTACACATCTAGATGAGGTTAACTTTGGTATTGAAAAAGTAGATAAGAGAATCCAAGGGTTACATTCAAGCACTTGTATCTTAGCAAAACAACTCCTCCAAGAAGGATATCGTTGGCACATCATGACAACAACATCAACACCACCAGGTGGTTCAACATGATCATAAATATTCCAAAAAACCAAAATAAATCAAGAAACCCAAGAAATAGTCAAGGAAAAAATTGTCCTCTAGTGAAAACCACTACAACAACACTTTGGGCAAGTACCATGATGAAAACCTAGAAAATGAGTATCATGAGTAGAATCGAGCATCTACATAAACCATTTTAGGTGGAAGCATCTCATCTCATCCATAATAAATCCAACATTCCATTCATTCATGATCCATTATCCAATTCATTTTCATTCATCTTTTGAATTATCTTGACCTTGAAAAAGACTTGGCATACATTTCAAACTTGATTTTGGAAAAATCTTGACATAGTCCTTTTCAGTGATCCTATGCAGTCTAGCATTAACTAAGCCATGAAGTATTATCCAAATGAGCATCCTCTATCTAAATATGCTATCCATTCATCCATCCATCCACATTTATCCATGCTTCCACCCATATCATTTCATACATTGCTATACACTGGGGGCAGATACTTACATCTTGCTTTGGGAATAAGTCTTGATCTATATCCTCTAACTCATGTTGTGATCTAGACATTTGCAAACATGAAATCAAATTGGTCAAAACATTCATAAGAAAATATTCAAATCAATATCCCTGGCATATTTTGATGAATAATATGTTCCTTATCCAGCTATATCTTTTATCAAATATTGATCCAAACAATCAATATCAATTGCATCTAACTTGTGTTTCAATGTCACATCAAATTATTTGAAGAATCATTAAATCCCTAAAAATTGAAACACTTGTAAAGTTCAAAATCCAAAAACATCAAAGCAATTGAAAAGTTTAAATTATCAAAACATCCAAAACTTGTAAAGTTCAAAATCTCAAAAATAGTCAAAACATTGTGAAAATTCAAAAATATTCAAAACATGGTGAAAATTCAAAAACATTCAAATCATTGTGAAAATCCAAAAATATTTCAAAATGTCGCAGAAATCCAAAAACATTCAAATCATCTTGAAAAATTCCAAAAACATCCAAATCAGATTAAAATCCCTAGAGAGGTCCTAAACATCAAAAAATTCAAAAATACTTGTTCACTATGTTGTCTTTGTGCTTACATAGGAAAGGCCGTAATCAATATGCCCTCAAGGCATTAGGTCAATCTTTAGGAGTCCATCATAATGAATTAACAATCCATCAATGTTCATATGTCATCAATAAATTGTCATTTGTTGAGAGTCATTCAAACTACATTGTCTCTACACTTATGTAGGCCATGTTCTTGGTCCAACCTTAGAAAACACAAAAATAGTCAAAAACATTGAAAACCTTAAACAATTACAAAATCTTGAAAAAATAAAAACAACCTCATAACATTTGCAAACTCAAATCATTCAAATAATCATAAACCAAAAACAACATAAAAAACAATGAAATATTTCAAAAAAGCTCAAAATCACCTGTCTCATCTCACTTTCACCCATAATAAACTTTCATCCATAATAAACCAATTGTTATCCTCACCCTTTGGTGATACAAATAGAAATAAGTAGAAACAATCAACATAATTAAACTTCAATGCAAAATTAGAATCAAAATGAAACACAAGCTTTAAACTTAAAATTCAAAATCTTGATCATTATCAAACATGTTAATCAAACTCTTATTAATAGTGTCATCAGTTCAACCTATCATCATCCAATGCATGTCCTAGGATACATCATTCTAACAATGGGCATCATTTTGGATATCATTTTGGATATTTATCCTCAAAACACATCTCTTTGGTAATAGATATAAATAGCATTGATTGTTTATTCATTTTGATATGTTCCCTTTTTATTTATCTTATTGGTTTGTTCTGATGATCTGTTGATGATGTCTAACAAAAAATATTTAGAGATATAGGAATGGTGCATTGATCATTTCTTTTGTTTGTTCTGTGTTTTGGATGTTCTTGTAATATGGCCTCGATGAATACTTGCCTTGCGTGTACGAGGATGGTCTCAAGTAAAACAATGGCTATAACATATCAGGTTATTCATACCTTTTATGTGTTAGTCTCCTCACTTCAATGGCTTGTTCTTTTACATGGTCAAACAAGGTTTTTGCATGTCAGGTATGAACATGGATACTCTTATCTATTTATAGAGTCTAAGTCCATCACATTAGATATAATTCCATCATGGTTTTCAATGCCTTGATGCATTGTGTCTATTTGCTATATCAAAAATAAGGAAGGAGATGATGAATTTTATCCTAACCCTAAGGCAAAGTAGTATCATCTACTCTATTCTATCTCATATCCAATAAAATATCAAATAATCATAGGCTTGTTGGACTTCTGAATCAATCTCAAAAAAATGGTTAATAAATGGTCATCTCATTCCACTACTATCTCATTCTATCCATCTTATTATTCTTATTCTTCTATATTTACTAACATTTATGTCCAAGTATCAAATTTGTGTGATATATATCAAAATATACATGAGCTTACCCATAGCCAATGACTACTTGTACATCATAAAATCCATCTACATCAAACATTTGAGTTTTCTAAGAATTCATTTTCTTCCTCTTTGTGGTGGAATTGATCTTGCATCCTTGTCGCAATCTCGACCTGAAAATCAAAATTTTCACTTATTCTCTTGAGGGGGTAGTATACTAGCATTCATTCCTTCCATTGGAGCATAGTGGAGCATCCAGAAAAATGTAGCATAATTTTTTGATCCGAGCAGCAATGTGATTTGAGAAGCATCAATTCTTTAAACCAATATAGCAAGTACCTTGCTTCAAAGAGGGGAAAAATATAGACACTTAAAATTGTCTTGATCAATATCATGCATTTGCCAATCTACTAACACCATTTTAGTCCTGATTTGACCACTTTCATCTATTTAATTAAATAATCTTGATTTTTTAACTAAATTCATCATTTTCTTCTATTAATCAAATAATTAAAATTATTGGATTAATTCACCTCTTTCATGCTAATTTTCATCCTATTTGATTAAATAGTGCAAATTATTTGGTTAAATCCCTTAATTCCTCTCATTTGATTAAATAATCTCAACTATTTAATTAAATATCATAAATCCCACCCTTTTAATTTAACGATCTAATTGTTTAATTAAAATCCTAAATTCTCTCATCTTGCACAATTAAATAATATCTTAATTATTTAATTGACTAATATCTTCTAATTCCTCCAACTTCTCCCACTTGCAAGAGAATATTCTTAGGAATATTCCTCCAATTCAAATTCAAATGTTTCCCACCAAATGGAAATATCTTCCAACATTCTTCCTAAAATCATGGGATTTGTCTTTGTCTCAATCAATTTGACCCTTTGA
>VDFB02299179.1:0-47883 GCA_007258455.2 Sequoia sempervirens | reverse complement strand
GCCATCCTGAGGGTTTAGCCGTCTTCTGCAGCCGGAACAGTTAGGGTTTTACCAGGCATCATTCTTTCAGGCGAGCTTTGGTTGACATGCAACAGGGTTCGTTTTGGCAGCCGGGAAACATGGCCGACAGAACTGACAGGTATTACAGGTCGGATAGAACAGTTGATCTTAGAACAGAGACTCCTTACAATAACAGAGGTCAGAACCGTGCTGAGGTCTTGCATGCACTCAGAGAACTTAGTGCAGGTCAACGGCGGTCAAATGGTGTGTTACAGCAGGTGGCAGTTGCACTTCAGAGACTGGATACTCCGAGGAGATCGTCACCACCTCGTGACGATGACAAAAGTGTTACAGGTTCACGGAGAGCTCCTAGGTCAGTGTCACGGACAGCGGATAGGCCTACTAGGCCCACCTTCACGAGACAGGAGCCCGTTGAGGATATAGCAGGTGAAAGGTATGAGGGTTTGTTCGCCGGCACACTTAGGGCAGCGAACAACGAGTGGCAGTTAGAATCACCTGAGATTAGTGGGAGGATTACCATTGACAGGACACCGCAGAGCATAGAAGGAGAAGTGATTGGCATGTTTCGGGAGTATAGCAATTTACCTCAGAAGATTAAAGAAAAACTTTCTTTCGTGAGTTACGTGGATGTGCACCCGAGTCTTTGCCATAAGACGGAGTTCGCAAAACAGAACTATCTCACTACAGCTCGTGAGTTGTTTACACCTGGAAAGGATAAAGAATCTACATCTGATGATTATACAATTCTTCATGAGAGTGATTTGGTATCTTCAAACCCCTATGAAGTAGGCAGAAATTTAGGTGATGAGTTTGACAGAAGTGCTGATTTAATTCGAGAACACACTAGCACAGCTTCGGGTAATGGCTTACCTACATCGTCCTTGCATGAGATGACCCGAGAAATTTCTGCCCTGAAGGCCACTTCTGATTTTTATAACAGCGATGGTGAAACTTTGCGTGAGCATGATATAACAGCTGTTTCAGAGGTGCAAACTAACCCTATTGAGTCGTCACGTGAAGAGACTCCAGAGTTGGGTACTACAGATGCTGTTGGTATTGAGGATTTATGTTATGACGAATCTGATTTTTCGAATCAGACCATTGAAAACCAGCTAAAAGATTCATATGTTGATATGGAATCCTAGGATCATGCGTTGGATGAGCATGCAGTCACTGTTGGAGTAGAAGCGTGTGAGGATATTGTCAGACCAGCAACTTCTACCGTACCAGTTGAGCCATCCTTCGAGGTACAGAGCAGCAGTACCTTAGATGTTGAGGTGTGCGTGGTTGAGAGCACACACGATGCTGCAGATCATGAAATGAGTGATGACGGATCAGCGTCATATCATAGTGCATATGGTGAGCCGGAAAACGTGTATGGGGGTCGTAAGTTTCAGAATCCTCATCACTTGGTTGGGCAACTACATGTGGATGACACTATGATTGCTACCGCCCTTGAGCATTTCGACGTTGCTCGTCAGATGTTGACTACCTACAGTTGGAGTCCTCCTTCGTCAGATGAGCACAGTGATAGTGGTTTTTCCCTTGCAGTGATACAGGCACTCCGAGAAGCGATTGGAACGATGAAACAAAATTACCTAAGACTACTTGCAGACAGAGATTTCCTTCTCGAGTGGGATTGCATTTGTTATGATGCATGGCGGGGAAAAGAGGAGCGGATCGATGAGCTCACTCATGAGCTTGAGGTGACTGCGAATTCATTGCAGAGCACCCAGTTGGCTCTTCGAGAGTCACAGTTACAGATTGAGAGGCTTACCGTGGCGTTGAGGTTAGCACAGTCTTCACCACCTTTGGACATCGTGCAGTCTTGCATGGCAGTGGTTGGTGAGGAGTATATACCCATGGTACATAGCAGTGAGGGAGATGTTGAGGATGAGGTTACATCCATCTCGGTCACAGGAGCAGTTGTTACAGATAGGATGAGTGCCCTAGATGAGAGTTGCAGTGAGCCACACCTTGCACCCGGTTCTCATGAGACTAGTCCCGTGATAGGTGATGCAGGGCAGATCATTGATAGTTCCTGTGACATGGTTGTTGATACACTGGAGAGTTGTGTGACAACCCTTGATACTTGTCCATCTTCACAGCAGATTTTCAGAGTCTCATCCGGTTGGGAGATTGGTACTAGTGTTGATTTGTTTCCCTCTCCTGGAAGCAAATCAATCTTTTCATTTGATACAGTGGGCTATGGTCGGCAGCTGTTTGAGCCTAGTCAGGAGTACAACTCAGTTTATTATTCCAGCGATTCAGAGATGGATGATTCCGATCAGAAGGAGGTCATTGTGCAGTTTGTAAACAATCCATTGTTTGAATTTGATGGTGGGGCAATCTATGATAACCCACTCTTCGAGTTGGACGTTGATCGTACTCTTGATGATAGTTCTGAGTTGGGAGGTGATCGTAGTGTTTGGGATTGTTCCAGTGCATCGCAATTCCAAACCAGACTCACAGAGGAGTTCAATGAGGTGTACACGGTGAGGAGTGCTTACGGTTTTTCCTTTGATCCACCTGTACATGATTCGTATTCGATGCACCATACTTGTGCACAGGGTGATTCTCTCGGTACAGTTGAGGGGAGTAATTCATTATTGTGTGCAGAGTTACCATCTTCACAAGATGGGATTAGCGGATGCAGGTACTCGACTCAGCAGTTTGCGGGGTATTACTTGCAGGGACAGCAGTCAGTTTTACATCATGCCGATGTGTATTTGACAGAGCTTGATACTTCTATGTCGCAGATTTTTCATACAGATACATGGTTACAGGGCGACTATGGTGTTAGTTGGCATGATGGTTTGGACAGTTATCACATCCGTGAGTATTTAGCAGAGGACAGGGAGAGATTCAGGATAGTAGATGC
Organism: Sequoia sempervirens; assembly: GCA_007258455.2. Lineage (NCBI taxonomy): Eukaryota > Viridiplantae > Streptophyta > Pinopsida > Cupressales > Cupressaceae > Sequoia > Sequoia sempervirens. Next base: position 44,981 of record VDFB02299179.1, on the reverse strand, counting down.
TTCTAGGAGATTTTATCTCTGCATGACGGATGGATGTAGATTCATATTGTATTCGGATCCCGGTGGCGACAGCTTTGGCATCGAGTATGGGATGGGTCCCAATGGGTCACTTCACTATTCTCAGCATGGTGAAGTTGGAGGCCGTAGAGCGCAGTGGCAGCCTGAGGAGGACCGTCACGACAGATTTTCACTCTGGGTTTGGACTGGTGCATTGATTGGCGCAGCTGAGTTTAATGATGCTGCTGTGATGTCGAGATGTGTGGGACATTTCGCGCTTTATTCTTTTTCGGCCTTCCGAGGATCGGAGTTTCTTTACAGTGGAGATTGCTTGGGGTCAAGAAATTTTAGGGAGGGCGGACTGTCATGTCCCCATTTTTGGCGAGCATCAGTGATCGTGAGATTGGCCTATCATGAGACCCTCGTAGGCTGACTGAGTGGTTAGAGGGTCGTTTCGAAGCTTGGCTCAGCGTCAGATTGGCAGTTTTGATCAATTGGCTTTCGTTCGGGCTCATTCGGAGACTTTTTGTAGAGTTGCTATTTTTAGCAGTTCCTGGCAGGCAATGTGGGACCCCTGCTATTTTTAGCAGTATGAGATTGGCAGCGTTCGGAATCACTTCAGTGTTCGTCAGCATCAGACGGAACAGTTATCGGATGAGTAACGAGGAAGATATTAATATTTAATTATATTAATTAAATATTAATTATTTAACGATTATAATATAAAGTTATAATGTTATATTATAACTTAAGTGATTCTTTTGAGGGGGCGCCCATCATCAGAAAAGGGGCCAGTTAATAATTATAATTTATTATAATTATTTGACGGAAGACTATTGAAAGATTAAAAGAATTAAAAAGTTAAATATATTAAAATCCCTATTATTAAGGAATTCGCCCTTTTGAGAAGAATAAAGGTTTTGCATTGGGATTTGTGCCATTATGACATTTTATGAATTGAAAATTGATCAGTCTTGCCAAAGAACGGAGACCTTAGGGTTTGAGTTCGAAATTCTTGGAGAACGAGCCATCTCCATTGAATCAGTTCAGAGGGTGTGAGATATCACCCGATTTACTGTCAGTTGTGAGATTTTCTCATCCAGAGGAAATCACAGAGCTTCAGAGGATTGATTATCTTCAGAGATCTTTCAGTGTTTGCACTCAGCATACCTTCCATTCATCCAGACGTCCATATTCAGAGATTTTTGAAAGCTACAGGGAAGCCGTACATTTTAGTTTATTGCTGATTACTGTTTACCAGCCGTACAAACTGTACTTGGCCGTACATCTGCAAGCTACTTGGAGATTCAAATCTCAGAGGTTTTGCCTGGGTTTTGATTCAGAAGTGATATATTCCTTTAGGCGCCCATGATTGGAGATTTGAGGAGTTTTGAAAGAGGCCGTACAAATCAATGATAGCTGCTGACAGCCGTACCAGCAGGTACAGCAGGCCGTACTTTTGCCTGGAGCCGTACTTCTCAAATAAAAGATACGCCTATCTTTTTGTCATGCAACCTTCTTCATCCTGGAGCGCTGGGGTTGCTGGAGACTGTTGAGATCGTCAGATTTGGAGGAGGGAACAATACTCATTGCAGCCGTACCAATTTCATCAGAATATTTAATGCTGTATCAAAAATCAGGTTTTTAATAAATATCTTTCTTTTTCACTTACATGCAACTGGGTATCTATTGTAATCAATCTGAAAGATTAATAAAAGGTCCAGCATGAGTATTGGCATTAAATTCTGTAGTTTCTAGAGTTAAATGATTTTTAGTGAATTTATTTCAAGCACTTGCAAAAATCGCAATCTTCATTAATTGCTCAAAAACACAAAAACGTTCAAAAACCCAAAACTTCAGAAAAACATCAGAAAACTATCAGATTTAGGATTAGGGGAAACTTAGGGTTTCTATGCCTTCCTCCTCCTAATTTGAAGAGCACTCATTAAGTGTAGCAGAGAATACAAGACAAACCGTGACCCGTAGGTGTTAGATTTTACGCCAACAAAAACCCTTCTATGCCCCTTATTCGCCCTAATATGTAAAAGAATAATAAAAAACATCTAAGAATACATTTTGTTTTATAATTTTGTTGCCATTGTTGCTAGAGACCTGATCAACAATATCACTGTTAACACTTATAGGGATGAGGGTTTGAGGGGTGGTGTAATGTCCCGTGCCCAAGTATGGTGATTTTTACGATTTAATCCCATATGAGTTGACAATGCAAACATGTTGTCAGCTAACAACAAATCATAGAATTGTACTTTGTAAGGTCTCTTGTAGAATTACTTTAAATCTAGCATTGATTATTAGAGATGAGATATAATAATATGTCAAGAATCAATAGACTTAAGAGATAGAAAAATGATGCACTTTTGGTCTATTTCAGGAGCAGCTGATTAATACTTGGTATAATAATATGTTAATGATATAAATCTTGGATTAGGAAGTCTGGTTCAAAGATCAGTTCAATGATATAAACTTGACAAGAGAGTATAATGGCTGTTTCTGATTCAATAACTTGATATCGCGCCTTCAAACATGCTAGAGGTTCGGACCTCTAATTATTCGCTGTTTCTGAAGGTTGTTTATATATGCATGAAATTTGAAATGGATGCTGTATCTGAACCTTTCCTATCACTTATGCATCCCTTGATTAGATGATCTTTGCTCCCTTGAGCACTTAGATCTGTTATGCTAAAATATACATATATCTGCCACAAAATGGTCCATGATTGGCTCTCATTTTAAGCTTCTATTTGTAACTAATGCCTCCAATGAAGAGAGGCTGTTCATGAAGGATACATCTCAATCCAAGGGGGGCGTCCTTTAATTACAAGTCTTTTTATTAAAACTAATCCCTTAATCTCAAGTGCTGCCTTTTAATAGTTTCTTTCTTTCATATTAATTGTTTTTCTACTAGCATAGTAATGACTTCCTTAATCTGAAAGATACTTTTTCACAGCTTCGAGATGATTTATTGCCAAAGTGATAAGTATTGGCGGTGGCAACCTTTAATAAGAGACCCGATAACTTGCTAGACATTCCGCCGATGGCGTAGGGAATTGAGGCTCCTCTCAATATAATCCGCTACTCTAAATGGCATAGATGATATGCCAGATAATTTGTCAATATGGAGAATACTTGCTTTTGAATTCCAACGCCTCCAATTGGTAATGCAAGAATAATCTTGATAGAATAATCTTTGAGTCATAGATTGGCGTTGGTGCTAGCAAATGAACCCATAAGGATATTGTATCTTCAAATTACAAACTACCGTGTATAATATCTGGAATCCGATAGCCAGAGATTGGCGCTCAACAATTATTCCTGACCTGATATGTGCTATGTGCGACTGGAATGAGGGACTTTCAAGCGGCCAGAAGCATGAGTTTATTTAGATATTCTTTTGATCCACATACTTCCATGCTGGCGCCTAATTGGAAATAATGATAAAGAAGCTCACACTCTTGTGAAGGTGGCAGATATTATAGGCTGAGGAAGAACACAAAATAGGGGTGGCGGTGAATAAGTCGGCCCTTCACATAGATATGCCACGAACCCTCATGATGGAGCAATAGACAACAATAGTTAGAGCAAATATAAATGATTGGCTTAGAATATTATGTCGGCCAATCTTATATTAAATCCTTTGGGTAATAATATTAAATGATTATTATTTAATTCGCCTTTTTAATATTTTAACTATTGAGAATTAAATAATTATTATTTTCTTCAATACTGTCAAAATGGGACATTATAGGTGGGATGCCTCCCCATGTAATATAGGTTTATAATGAATAAGCCTTATTTCTATGGTACTGTTGATGTGATTTTTGTGACCGCACCAATCAGCAGAACAAAGTAATTCGAAAGCTACTCCATTCTCTCTTGATCAAAGTATTCCGTGCGCTAAGATTGCTAGAAAGATCGCACGTTCAACTCTAAGGTTCCAAAATGCTTTGAAATACCCTCAGTTGGTTCGTTATGATATGCTGTTTTTACGAGGGGACTTACACAATTGTTCTTAAGGCTTGCAGCTAACAACAGATGGATGATTGGAAGGGAATTTATGCAATGCGGACGATTTGGCAATAAGGTACGTTTTCCTAAGACTAACCAGAAAAATAATGAATTAAATGGCTGCAGGGATTAAAGAATCTATGTTCTATCTAAAGACAGGATGCGGGATTAATTTCAGCAAGCTTCAACCAAACTCTGCTCCACCTCACGCTGGACAGCTTACACAAAGTTGGTGCAATCTTCAAGGGGATGGCAAGAAATGTTCAAGTTACAATCCGACATCCAGATACTGTCAAGACGACGCATACCAAGATATGAATTACAATTGAAGTTAGGCTTATAAAATGCTCTAGTTGACCACAAGGCAAACTTGCCGTTAGCAAGCTGCTAGTGGTATGGACTAAAATGAAGTTGCCTCGATCAACACCACAAATCCATAGCTAATATCCACTTGCATGAAATGAAAATTACACTACTGTAAGCTACTTTACGCTTCTTGAAGTAGAAGGGATGAAGAAACCTCACTAGCTATTCATAACAAAGATGAAATTCACCATCAATGAAAAATCTTTTATTATGAAAGTTTTACACAACAATCTCTTACAAAAGTTTTCAAAGGAAAACTTTCCTTCTCCAAACTAAGCTATCAAACAAAATGTCTACTCTCTGATACCTTCTCTAACCTCTAATCTCTAGTGTCTAATTCTAATAAGTACAAATGAGGGGGACTCCCCCTTTTATCAATGGCCCGGTCCAATGGACGGCTCAGATTACAATCAAATAAATGGCTAAGATTAAGCCACCTCAGCCCTAACCCTAAAATTTCCTAGAGTGGGGAGTGGTACAATAAATGAATCAAAGATTCCCACTCACTCCCAAAATAGTAAAGGCAATTAATGCCCACAATCAGTCCTCCAAAAGGTCATCATCTAGAAGTGCGTTTCCATTCTCTTTCTCCTTGGCTGCAAAATCAATGAACCTGGTAATCACAGCCTCAACGTCCTGAACCGAGATAGGTGGAATATGATCAAGCTGAAATTCCAACACCGTGACTGACTGTCCATGCCGTGTGCAAGATTTCCTCCAAGTAGCTAAAGCATCCTGTGTACTTTGAATCAAGCTGGAGAAAGTTGAAATGTTCTCAAAGTCATCCTGCACGAAAGTCTTCACCTCTGAAAAGAAAGGCAACAGCCTACTCCTCAATCCATTAGTAGTTACCTGATCAGGATTCAGCCGTCTAGCAAAGATTGCCTCCAAGGTATTCAGGACTCCATCAACAATATTCATCATAGCCTTCCTGACTTTGGCTGAATCTGCCTGTGCTGCATCAAAGAATCCATGCCCTGTGACTACTGAAGAGTACCATCCAGCAAAATTATACCTATCACCCTCCTGAATGACTCTTCCATCAATCAACATCTGCAAAGGAGTATGCATCAATGCCTCCAGACGCTGAATAACTTTGCTTCGATAAATAAAAGCATCACCCCAGGCCTGATCAATTGCCTCCATCCGTGCCATAATGCTGGAAGCTTGCTGGTAAGCATGAGCAAGATCTTCCATGAATTTCTTTGTCTCGGCACGAACACTTGTATAACCCATTTGTCTGCCTCCTGTGCCATTTTCCTCAAATCCTCCAAGCCACTAACTGATTCTCTGGATAACTCGGTTGGAAACTCAAGTGCCGGATTCTCTTGCCTACAAGGACGAGATAAATGCTGCATGTATCCTATCAACATCTTATGCCCCTTCTTCAATTTCTTATACTTTCCCTCAATCCTGAGCAATCTGTCCTTGAGCGCCTGATAGGAGTTATCACACTCCTCAATGATTTGTGCACCTGTGGGACGTCCTAACTCCATAGTTGTGATCACATAATTCTCTGGCACTGCTTCGTCTCGATCACAATCAACTCGTGGCACTGCTACATGAAGGGTGCGAGAGCCATCCTCATCAGTTGAGATCTTCGAAAATTTTCTGGCTCTCTTCGTTGGTGGAGGTGTGCTGATCCTATTCAAAAACTCTTCCATCTCTACTGCTGGATCCCCTCTTCACTGGGCCCTTCTCATTCGTTCCGCCAATCAGCACCGGCTTGTATATCAAATGGCTGCTCCTTCCCTCGGCCTCTACTTCACGGACTTGTTCAACTTCACTTTTCCTGGCGAGGCTCATCGGCCTCTAATGGCTGAGTATCTCCTGAAACTGCATCATCCTCTAAAGCTGTCTCTAACTCACGTTGGAAGCGAGTATCAGTAGCAGTCTCCTCATCTTCCTCTAGCTGATCATCTCTGGTAGGCGCATTAACACTCTGGCCAACTGATTCTCTCTGTGGTGGCTGATTTTCTTCATGTAACTCCTGATCCTGATTCATTGCATTCCTCTGATCAGCGAAAAGTGAAACCTCTTGTATGATTGGAGAACATGTCTCCAATGGCGTGGGTGATTCTAATACAACTCTTGGAGGCTTCGACTGAACAAGCTCCGACCGAACTGGCTCCTTCCTTCGAGATTTTGGACCTCGAGTAATCTGTTTCTTCTTGCTGGTAGTGGGTGTCCTATGATCTCCTATCAAGTTGTAATTCAAAGGAATTGACCTACTCTTCAATCTGCTCACATGCCTTTCAACCCATGCTCTGGTGAAAGTCATGACTGGAATGCAAAGCGTGTCCAAATCAGCTATCTCTGGCTCCGACCAATCTGGGAGTGGAAGTGGCGTGTCTCTCACTGCCTCATAATCTGGATGGAGAACGTTCATGTCCTCATCCACCTGGTCGGGTACTGGAATGATTTCACACTCCCTGATCATACTCAATGGCAACCTCGAGAACATTCTTTTTCTAACTTCTGCCTCATCTGATGTACCAGCCCAGTAATCCTCAATGTTTGCCTTATGCTTGAACTCTTCTGACAATATCCATCTGATATTGCTATGTGGATCATAATGCTGTTTGCTGGTGTGATAGGAAAAATGAAAGAACTGAAGCTCATTTTCAGCTTCTCTAGTTGCCTGAAGTGAAGGACACACTTCATCTGAATTACCCATGACAATCGGGAAGTCAACTCCTCCCTTCTTCTTTCTCTTCTGAATCTTATCGTAGGCAACCAGTTGCCTAGATATCTCTAACATTAAAATTCTATTGGTTGGGTACTTAGGCAATCTATATGGATATGAAGAAAAACCTTGCAGCCTGATATAAGAAAACTTCGGAAACTGAATAAACCAGCACCCATACCTTTCTATTAATTCCTGAGCTTCCCTCGAGATCCTATGATGAGTCCGCTGCTGAAGAGATCTCGTTATATGCATGGTGAAGGCATCATTGACATGCTTGTAATGAGTAATGCTCGTCAGGTGCAACTGCGGACAAGCCTCATGGATTTTGAATTGATGAGAACCACAACCAACAGGCTCCTTATATGAAATCCCTCTATACTTCGTCATACGAGCCAACATGTAAATGATGTAGGAGCCCATGTAAAAAGTCTTTGTCCTCGTGACTAACAATGCCGCAAATTGTCACTAATCATCACAACCCGCTTGATGTACTTTTTCCTTCCAAAGACGAGGTTGATGTAATAAAACATCCATGGCTCAAAAATAAAATGCATAGGGCAGCCCAACTCTCATGGCATCATGATCGCCGGTAATACTCCCATCAAATGTAGAAGCATACATTCGTTCAACACGCTCTCTTGTTTTGTAAATCATCCTCTCATGCGTTGGGATTCCAAAAGCTTCACCGATAGCTGCAGGAGTGAGGTTGGCGAATACTTGGCCATCTGGTGAGACAATTGACCTGTGATCAGGTTCATAGCAGTTAGCACACTCCATCATCAGCTCAGAACACTGAGTAGCTGGCGAAAAACCAACAACTGCAAATAATCCACTTCAAACAATATTGTGCGAAGTGATTGAAGGACGGTGATTGCCAACTCCCATCATCCGACTTTTAAAAGCCTCCATGTTGAAAGATCCTAAATTCGTATCAGCCAACTTGCTCAACTTCGAACTTAGACTCTGGCAGGAAAGGCTTGCTCAGCTTCTTGATAACAGCCTGTCTGGATGCGCCATCGCTATCTTTGCCAGTTGCTCTTACTTCAGCCATCCTGCAAAACAATAAACATCCATCAACAATTAACTTAGAAAAATAAAATAACAATGTAGAGGGCTGCCAGTCGACTTTTAAAATTGAGAAGTTGCAACATTCTATTTCATCTGCAAACCTCAACTTCTCTTTAACAATTCTGAACTTTCAATCATTTAGAAAGTTTTTGAGCAAGCTTCAGCAACTTCACACTCTTAGCAAATTTTCTAAGTTGGCTGTATCAACTTCACACTTTGAGAAAATCGTCCAACTTCACTTCAACACTTAGACTTTTAAATTCGCACTTCTCAATCTTCTTCAACACTCAACTCAATCACTCGCACTGCAACTTCAACCTCAGAGCTAAAATCGAACTTCTTCAGTTGGTGAAGAAATATGAATAAACTTTCAGCTCATATAGGCAAGTCGAATTCTAGAAGGAGGCCACGTTTAGCCAGTTCATTAAGTCTCCACTACTTCATAGTAGGAATTCAAATTTCCCTCCTTCTGGCCATTTCAACACCTGTCACCTAACGTCCAGAATCTTGACCTTCTAGAATTTCAAAGGATTTATCGTGACTGGCGTACTTAGCATTTAAATTCATTTTGAAAATATTCACTTCAAATTCACTCTTCTCAGGAAATTTAATTCGCTAGCTGAAGCTTTGTCATTTAATTTTTTTATTCACCTCTGACTCTGGAAGATTCATCTCATGAAGAATTTGATCGAATTCATCTAGGCAATCCATTTCAAATTCATTATCTGAAGCATTTTTTTTTCGAAAACACATTTTGTTCAGTTTGCCTTAGAAAAAAATTTAAATTTCCCTTAGGAAAATTTCATAATTCAAGTGTCGACCAAATTCTCCATGCTGAAAGCCTTGGCGAAGTGCAGGAGACTTTAAAATCCACTCCTTGTCGAAGATCTTCGATACCTAGAAGAAAATTTCCTTCAGAACGTGTCGAATTCATGGGTCTACAACGAAGGGGTACATTTAATTTTTAAATTTTTAAACCTTAGAAAAAAATCATTTTCACGAAATTTAATCTAGTTCTTCATCCTTGGGCGTATTTTCCTTCCTTGACTTGAAAATCTTCTTCAATCTCATGAAGCCGGCACATTTTGACGTATCCACTGCCAATTTCACTCATGCTTCTGAAAAATTTCACATCTCCATCAGACTTAGGCGTATTTTCCTAGAAATGACATTTTGTGCCTTAGAATTTTTTTTAAATTACTAGCATAGGCGTATTTTGAATTTTTCCTTAGAAAATTTTCATTCATCTTCAATCATTCTGCCTGTGAAGAAATTTTTTATCAACTCACTTAGATAATTTTCTCCAATGCCACCACCTCCAACATTTTGGGCGCATTTTACATGTCATGGAGGACATTTTATTATTTCAACGGCTATAATATTTCCCATTCAAATTGCCATCACCTTGTCTTCAACGCCTTAACTCTCTTTTAAATCCATCAACGTATTCTTGCATGAGCGCATTTCTCACAATGAGGTGGACTTAACTTCAACGCCATGGGATTCCTTCCTTGCATGCACACGTTTTGTCTTGACATGCCTTCATTTGGGCGCATTCAAAGGGAGGAGAAGAAAGTCAACCACTTTGTCTACTTCTTTACTTGGGCGCATTTCCTACCTTGAGGAGGATGGGCGCATTTAGCATGTGTAGAAGGATAAACAACAACGCCTTTGACCCTTCTTTGACTTCTTCAAACGTAGGCGCATTTAGGACCCCAAGGTGGATTAAAATTTGTCTTTTCTTGGCTTGCATGGGCGCATTTCATATGTGTGAAAGGATAAACACTTTCCAACGCCTTGACCCTTTGACCTTTTCTTCTAGCTTCTAAACTTGGCGCATTTGAGACATGTAGAAGGATGGGCGCATATGGAGGTAGGAGGTGGATGTTGCTCATACTTAGAAAATTTTTCAGCTTTCACTAGTTCTCCCTTGGGCGCATATCACACAGGCAGGAGGATGAACTACCAACGCCTTTGACTTTTTGACCTTGCTTGTACATGGGCGCATTCAGCATGGGGAGGTGGATGAAACTTTGACTTAGAATATTTTTAGCATCTCATACTTGTAGTGGGCACATTTGAGGCATGTCCAAGCAGATATCTTCACGCCTTAGAAATTTTCTTGCTTCCGAAATTGAGGTGGGCGATTTCCAAGGTGGAGGTGGACGAATTTCAACACTTAGAAATTTTCATCTACTTCTGCCTGTTTATCCATGCCTTGCTATTTATAGTAAGTCCTCTGATTTTCATATCTCTGAAGCTCGGATCGATTTGAAATTTTAAGCACAGGATCCTCATGACCTACTTAGCCTGTTCACACTGCCATCCTGAGCTGACCTGCTATTTTTAGCCAATTTTTGAAGGTGGTTTACTATTTATAGCAACTGCCTATTTCTCAAACCTCCACAACTCCGTTTGACTTGAAATCTGAATGACGTGACCCTCATTGGTAGACTTTCCCATTCACATTGGCGCCTGCTACTGATTTACTATTTTTAGCCGCTTTTTGAACGCCTTACTATAAATAGTAAGTCTGATTAATTTCAAATTTTACCTATGGATAGCTCAAAGATGCCGAATCTAAAGGATACACCAATTTTGGAAATTTTGACTTTTAATTTCTTTTTGTCTCAAGTCGGAAACCCTAATTTGACTCAGATGAGTATCAAATGACCTCCGCTTCCCTCTTTTGTTGCACCGCTACCGCTTTGTGATTCTCTCGATAGCCGGGCAAATACGGAATGGAACCGCTAAAAATAGTGTCATCGGGGACATCACCATCTTGCTTTGCATGTCACACCACCTGGGCCTTGAAAACCCAGCAAGGAAATCATCACTAGAACTGTAGATTATCATAAAAGTAGCAAGTTGTCCGTTTAACTCAAAATTTGGCAAAGTAGTAGTTTGATACAAAGATGTATTAAATTTGAATCTTCAAAAATGTTGAAGGAACGCTTTGAACTGTACATTTACTAAAAATAGTAAGTCGCTGAGTTGAGAAATTGAATAGAGCTTGCCGAAGTATACTGACCGTAATGCTAGTCTTAGATTTGGCACTCATTTACTTCATTTGACAATTGACTAAGAAAGTACAACCCAATTTTCAGACTTCATTGCCACTCACATTTAAGGTCAAAGACGAATACATCCTGAAAGATGCATGCAAAAGAGAGAGAGAGAGAGAGAGAGAGAGAGAGGAGAGACCATGTCGGAGCAAAATTAGGGGGTCCCCATCTTGAATGGGGCAATGTGTGAAAAGGTCACAACAGGTACATAGGCCTCCTTTGCCATTTTTCCATAGGTTGAAAGATTGTTTTGATACTAGTATCTTGCTAAAGGCCCATAATTTAAGACTATAGGCACTTTGTATGTGTATTTAGACACAATATTTAGGTGAAAAGACTTCATATATTGTAAAGCTCAAAGCAAATGAAGCCATAAGTTGGACCCAAATAGTCAATAAATAATATATACAACACTGGCCTTGGCAGCTTCATGATAGTTTAGCAATGATTACAAACAAGCTAGAAACATAGAATTGAAAGATTCAAAGAAGACATCAACTCATCCAGTTGCAACCATTGCATCAAGACATGTCATTTTGACCTATTTTTTTTTTTTTAGCTTGTTAGAGAAGGTTTGTAATTACTTTGTTTCAATTTTTCATCACACAAAAATGCCATAAAATAAGCACTAGCAGTAAAGATGATAATGTGAATGAGGGCAGTGAAGAATTTGAATTAAACATAATAGACCTTTCTTCTCATTCTGAAAATCCTAACATCGGTTCTATTGGAACTCTACTAGACCGTTTTGCATGCCCTTCATGCTCTCTTCAAATATATGCAAAAGACCATTTCAATTGCAAACAACCCTTGCTTCAATTTGCCACCAATTTAATTGTTATTAAGGGTAAAATATAGAGGGTAATTAGCATTGGTTATGTCATGTTTGCAAACTGATTATTATGGGAGCTATAGTAGGTTTACACACCATTTATTGGGTGACGGTGGACATGGTGTTAGAGTTTGTAAATATATAACATTGGAACAATAGGTTGAAATGGTAAGGTTGGTTGGGGAGAGTGAGGAAAAACTTACTAGTACTATTAAGAATAAGAAACATTCATCCAAAACATGACAAAGGAAATGACTCAGTGGCCATTTTTTTTTTTTATCTCCATGCTATCCTATTTAATTTGGCAAGGTCTCCTTATTTCAAAGTTATTTTGAGAGATGAAATGGTAGTTGGACCCTTCTATGTTCTTTGTGGAGAACATAGATTGCGTACCTTCCTCCTTGACAAACAATATTCAAAGGTAAACATATTGATGGAGGAGATGAGACAAACATGGATGATGACTACTAGTTCCATTGTTATGGATGGGTAGATTGATATTTGACATTGTCCACTCATTAATATTATTGCTACATGGATAGTTGATTCATATTTTATTAGAGCCTTTGATTGCTCTGCGAAAGGTAAGGATGTTGATTACCAGTTTGCCAGTTTGAAAGAGCCCATAGAGGAGGTTGGGTCTTCTAATGTTGTGCAAGTTGTTGATAGATCCAATTCATGTTTGTAACTTAGCTGGTTTGATGGTTAAGAGCATTTACAAACATATTTTTTTTGATTCCATGTTGTGTACATGTTTTGGAAGACATTGGAAAAATAGATTGGGTGAAGATAGTAGTTGCTGAAGATAGAGACATACAAATGTTTTTATGTAACCATCACACTTCCCTTGCACTATTTTGATCTTATTCAAAGAAAAGATTACTCAAACCAATTGATACTTGATATGCTAGCTATATTAATTTGTTGGAGAGGATGTTAGAGGTGTAGGATGCTCTAAAACTATTAAAATTTAAAATAAATTATAAACTTGAAGTACAAGGAAAAAAATTAGGTTTGCGAGTTAATTTTTTTACAATTTTAACTTTCTCGTTTTGGAAAGAAAATTGAAAAAAATAAAAATGATTGCAAGTGGATTTGCTCCAGTGACGGTGCCAAAAAATCTGTGCGTTTCTATGAGGGCACCATTTTTTTCTGCAACTCACGTTTTTTATCTTGCACCTGTGACTTCACGTGCAACTTGAGGCTTTTTTACCAGCAACCTGCATCTTTCTTGTTTGCAACCTTGCCGAAATCGCAGAGAAATGATGTTTTTACCAGTTGGCGGTGCTGTCCAATGCAAGAAAAAAAATGAAAAGAAAATAATGTGTAAGCAAGTTAGGGTTTTTCATTTTGACCATTCGAAAAATTGAATTTTTTTTTGAAACTTTGTGCGTATGAAATTGCTTCAGAATCACCATGGAATCGCCACATCGATGATGGGTATGTCAGGGTTTGGTGAATTTTTTTTTTTTGGAAATGTTTCAAGCATAAAAAGTTTGAACCTTGGCCAAATATGCAGGGTTTCCAGGATGTACTGTACCTGAAATTGGCGGGTAAACTTGCCGATTCAGCAACTTAAATAGATTCTTGTTGATTATTGGGTGCATTGTCTTCCAGATGTAATTGATGAGATAGATTCTTTATACCTTTTAATTGGGGTTTAATATTGTTGACAACTTGACATGGCATGGATTTTTTTATCTCTGTTAGTTGGGGACTCTGTCATGGGACTAGTCAATTCATTCGACAATGAATGATAATATAATTCGTTCAGAAATTCTCGGTTTGACACAGAAATTAGCATGCGTATATTTGATCAAATTTTCCCTGAATGCTGGACAATAATGTCTTAAATAAATTATGATGTCATGAGCATGATGGGGATATGAATAAATGTGGCAAAATGATGTTATTCTTTCTATTTTATGGGGTTTTATATCTCACACGTCCATGATCTTGAATATGTCCTTGGTGGTTTCTATATGATGCTTGGACCTAGCTAATGCCATAACATCTAACTGTTAATTGGCAATTGAGGTTTCATTGTTAAGGATGTAGGTTTGCCTAAAATGTTTAAATCATGGAATATTGAATATAAGGTTTTGAGTGTTCTACATGCCTAAGTTTCACAACTAAGTTTTATGTTGCATTGCTGTCATCTTTGATGTAGCTTGTTTGCCCAAGGGTTATAATTTGGGGTTCATATCTTGATCTCACATTGGGCTAGGTATATATGTTGCAAATATATTTATGCTTTATAGGCCTCTATTTTGCATACATTTATAATGGCCGTAATGTTTCTTAGATTTTGAACCAAAATTCCTGAGCCATACACTGTAGGCAGTTAGCAATATACATCGACCTGATCAAAATAGAATGTTGTTATTTTTATAAATCTATCTAGGAGGGTCAAGCATCTGTAGAAATTTGTCCATTTTTGGGGTAAATTCTGAGTAGAAGGAATTGTTTTAGGCAAGACTTCTTGGAAGGTAAGGTGGGCAGTTACCACAATATTTGGTTTCTGTTTTTCCTATATTCAGTCAACAGTCATGTCCAAAGTTTATTTCCTCTCTGATTCATAAAATATCCACTATATTTCGTCTATAGAGGCAGTTACCTTATATACCCATGCTTTTTATCCTAGCTTTCTGATATTGAATCTATTGCATTTTCCGTACTATGCACTTATTTTGTAATAAAAACTTTCCAGTATTTAGATAATCTTTACATTTGACAAATGCAAAATGCCATCATTTATATCTGGTTTTACTAGTTTGCTTAAATACATTAAAGTTGAAGGTTCCTTATTTTAATGTAGAGGCCTGGCTGCATTCATTAAAAACAATATTGAAAATATATATAATACTGTTAACAATTGTCAATCTTACATCATACAGGTTTCTCTTTCCATTTGAGATGGCATCACTCTGAAAATAATCTAAGTGAAGATGGGGAACTCATCTATCAGGTGGTCTCATTAGGAACATTGCATAAGATTGTGCCAGACTGGATGAAGGAAGAAATTATCTTCACTATAGCTCAAGTGGATGTGTTCTTTAACAGATTATTGCAAGTCGCTAATGGGCATAACTTTCGTGTAACTATAAGTGGAAGAAGGCTGGATTACGGTTATGGGCAAGAAAACAAAATTCTCTAGGCCTTCTTTCGACATGACTCTTCGCTCCCACAAGAGAAGTTCTAAATGTAAATCTTGATGGATCTTGCTCGGGGGCTGTTTTTTTTGGCTGGCTGCAGACTGTCCTTTTTGCAGCCTTGTTTTGGATTGTAAAGGGTTTCGGGTCCCTTCAAAACCTTTTTTTTTAATCAAAAACTTTCGTGTAACTATAATGAGGTCACTGTGAGTTTTCACTTACATTTGTGAATATTTATTCAACATATTTATTCAGCCTGTTAGATCTGTGACTATTTTGATCGCTATCATCTGTAACTGTTCAGAGTGAAGGAATAATTTCAGAGATTCCTCTTTTCTTGTAGCAGTCTTTTTAACAGATCAACACTTGAGATATATAACATGGTATAAGGTTGGTATGATTTTGCTTTCTGGATCTACCTTTGTGCCCTCGCTGCACAGAAAAGCATATTGCTTAGAATTTTCTACAGCTGTTTCTTTTTCATTATTCAGATTGTGTCCATATGCAATTAATTGTACAATTAATTTATTTGATCAAGAACAATTCTAGAATCTGTCCTTTTGTGTCCCTGTTTGTTGAATAGTTACCACTTTATCTGAAACTCCTGCATACTGACAGTCCACTTTGTACTATTTTACTTGTTCTTTGTCCATATATGCTTCACGTTGTTCACCCAATTCCTCAAATAGTTGGGGTATCTTCTGGTGCCTATTAAAATTTATATATTATTTCCTTTCTTACAGGCTTTCTTGCAGCATATAAGCTTGAGGATGGCGATGCCAATAACCAGCTATAAAAATACAGGCATCATGAGATACAGTCTCAATACCTTAGATTATCAGATTCAATCTTGGTAAGATAAAATTCAACAGTCTTTATTTAATGTTCAGATAAAAACAATAAACAAAAACATGTTCTTTGTGGTACGATGCTTGTATTAAATCTGTATTCTATGCGATGCCAACTGCCTTTGGAAATAGCCCACTTGGGGTGGTTAAACTATTAGTAACTTGAAAACTGCCTCTTCCGGTTTTGTTGTCTGAAATTCAATTGGTCAGCTCAGCACATTTCGTATGGGACTATGTTTTGAGAATAACATGAATAAATTATCCAAGATTACTTCCCAATAATAACGCTTTAGTAAAACATAGTGGTTGATATGGTGATTTCTTGTGACAGCATCAAGGAATATCCATAGCACAACAGAAATTTTTCTTTCTTTGCTTGATTAGATGTGGGTTCTTCAGGGGCCACTCCCTTGAAGAAAATAGATTTACTAAGTTGGGAAGGAAACCAAAATAGGGTCCAAAAATACTGCCTAACAAACACTAGGAAACTAACAGTGGTAACCATGTTACGTCTCAGACTTTGATGCAGGTTGCTTTTGGTTTTGAGTGGATTTGTTATATGATCTGATGTGTGTGGTAGAGTAATAGTGAATACTATGGTGTGGTGATATATGGGAGTGTTTGCTTAAATTATGAAAAGTTGAATAGTATTAAATGTGTTTCATCTTGAAAATGAAGCAAAATAGAATAGAAGTATTTGAATTAATGTATTATATTGTTTTGATTTATATCTTTATGGGATACTAATCCAGTTTATTGTTGTGTTCGAGTGCACTTGAGATGCAGGTGGTCGAAGACCAAGGGTGTGATTAAGGAGAGGAGGTTAGCTTCTTGACAGGATAAAGCAGGTTGTTTTCTCGATTGCACATGGACACTTATAATTCATGTAGATTGCATTTAGGAATGATAATTTTGGCTTGATTGTTTTGATTGTCTGCAAAATAAATAATGATTAGTCAAATTAAATAAATAGTGAAATATAAGCATAATAAAGTAAAATAATTAATTTTAATTATAATTAATTATAGATTTTGATTTAAATGTCTATGCATGATAAAAATCTGAGTAAGTATTATATTCTTTTTTTAACTTGTGTTAATTTTTGATTTAATAAATTAACTAATAGTTAGACGATATTTATTTAATTAATGGATAAATATTTACATTGTAAAATTAGAATTAGTTTTGGGTAAATATTTTCTAAAAAGGGAATTTATTTGCAACTAAATTAAATATTATTTTATATTTTTCATTTGAGCACGGGAAATGGAAAAATGATAAGTTATATCTTTATTTTTATTTTAATTTTTTTTTCAAAATTAGGTTTAGAAATAGAAAAAGGAAAAATTTTATTAAAGGAAATGAATTTCCAAGAGAGATAACAGTTCTTGGTAATTTTCTAAAAAACTTGCTTTGCAAAAGAAAACAATAGCTACCATCAAGTGTTTTTGAGATTTTTGAATAGAATTAGGGAAGGAAGAAAGAAGCACAAGGAAAAAGAAATAGGTAGAAGAAGAAGCTCAGGAAGACAAATTGGAAGAAAAGAGAAGAGGAGGGAGGAGCATCCTCAACGAAAGGCAAAGTAACCAGGTTTTTATAATCTCTTCATTACCTTTCATTTTTTTTATAAGCATGAAAAATAATTGCTTATATTATGCAACAATTGATACTAGTAAAAAGAAACTTAAGTGCAAAAACCTTTGTTTTCTTGACATATGTTTCCTATACTCCTAAACCCAAATATATTTGGAAGATAATTTTTAATTATCAAATTTCCTGCATTAATTACTTTCTTGAGTAAAAACCATATAATATCTTCTAAACCCCTTTACTTATTTGAAAATAATTTCTAATTTTCATGTGTTATAGACTTCTTGTGAGTTTGAAGTTTTTCCTTGCGAATCGTAGAATTTACTCTTGACTGTGAATGATTAAATAGTATGTACACACACACACACACACACACACACATGCATTTTTACTTGTTTGAATAAATATTTATATATAAATATGCACACACACACACACACACACACACACATATATATTTTATAAATTTGTATGTTTTAAACATTATTTATATTTTATTTCTTAGTGGATGAAATTTTTGGCTGAGCCGTACAATAGATGGCCATTATTATTTTACTTGTTTTGCTGCAGAAGGTTTGGGGTTTTGGCAAGGACGAGGGGGAGGCTTATGCCTTCGCTCCCCACCCTCGCGTCTCTTCCATAGGGAGAGGCTGCCGGTGGGGGGGGGTAGCGTTTTCCCCACAGGTCGTAGCCTGTGAGGGAGGTGCTACCTCCCACAGGCAGCGCCTTCCTCTTGGATGGCCGGCCGGGGCAGTAAGACTTGTTTTATTTATTAATATTTTTTAAAAAAACTTCCAATAGCCGTTGGGGAAAGAACTATATGTTTATAAAGATTGATATATATATTAAAATATATATATATATACACACACACTATTGATATTATCTATTGTAAATGTCTGGATTGCATCTTATTTTCTCCAATTTGGGCTTTTCTTTAAAATTATTTCGGTTACTTTCGGAGATTTTTTTTTTACCTTGCATAGAGAAGATTATCAAGTGGGAGAATTAAATGAAAATATACATAACCTTGAATATTATATTTTATTTTTCTACTATTCAAATTACAATGTATCTATAACCTATCATTCTTTTGTTACCATTATTACCATTGTAATTTTTTTATTTTTTATTTGTAACTGGAGAGTAATTATTCAAATCACATTGTTTTTTTACCCCTAATTAAATAAAGGTTTTTGTGTATAACCACACCTAAATATTTGCCAATACACACTCACCTTTATTCTGTGTGATTTTAGTATATAATCCAAGAATTGGGAAAATAGTTCACCTGTGTGGTAAAAAATATACCCTTGAATGTTTAATTTGATAAATATAAACATATGTATATAGGCAATCAAAAACTTATAAATTTATATACTAAAGCAATTGAATGAGTGAGTTTAACTGGAAAGACAAATTACTATGTTTAATTGATCCATAACCACATTAGATTGTTATTTCTGATTTTAAAAGCACTAGAAATAGAATTTTAGTTTACTGTTATCTGATTGTTAAAATTGTGATTGGAAGGACATAACATTTCCAAAATTCCTGAATTACCCCTATGTGTACGTTTTACTGAATAATAGTTTATTACCCTTCAAATGTGAGTGATTCTCTTCAAAAAATATTTTACTATCAGAAGGTAGGCAAAGCTATGAAGTATTGTGAAAACCAAATTGTGATAAAACTGTGAATAGTATGATGTTTCTACGTGGAAAGTGGTAAATTTTGGATAGCTATAATTTTGTGTTGAGATATAAGCATTTTGTGGGATTACATATAGAAATTTATTTTATGAATAATGAAACATGTAAATTTTGGAAATTGTGGGATTACATATAGAAATTTATTTTCTGAATAATGAAACATGTAAATTTTGGAATGTTATATGTTCTGCAAAATGTTGCATAGAAAATGTTTGAGTTAATGCATTCATGTGATTTATATAAATTTATGCATTATGAGTAGACTTCCGGGACAGGATGCCAAAGGTGGATTCACAGAGACGATAGTTTTACCTTTTCTAAAACTATCATTTATTTTATTTATGCTTGGCCAAGCACATGCACCATTGAAATAGATGGAAATAAAAGCCTAGAAATAAATGTATATAGGTCTCTGCCACCTCCTGTTTGCAAGAAATATGTTATTCTCATGTTAGGAATGCATATAGGCATCAGACTTGCATCGAGAGTTCCTTCTTGCTTTGTTGTTTTAGGTTGCTAGGCTCCTTGTGCAGGGCCGGGGATTTCTTCGAGTTAGAAGAAACCTGGGGAAGTCATGCACTTCATGGTTGGGTGGAAAAGACACCTTAATCACACTCTTGGCCCCAACTTGCAAGAAGACCAGTGGTGTCACAACGGTTGAGGTTCAAAGTTTCTTATGCTATAGATGTATTCATGTATTATTTTTGGAAGGCTTGTATAGCCCACTTGTAAAAGTAAATTTAATTGCCATTCATTATTGTAACATTGAAATAGATGTATTGAATGAAAGATTTTGATGTAACATTGAAATAGATGTATTGATTGAAAATTATTGATTTCATTTGAATATGAATGAAATTATGGAAACTCATTGATGCGCTTTTATCATATGCATATGTTTCGATGTAAAGATCCTTGATGTAGATGCAAAGTACTTATTTGGATACATGAGATGAGACTTATCACTACTTTTACTCTTGAGCTCTTTTGGGAACCTCTCATTATTTGCATCATTTACTTTTACTTTAATTGAAATGTATTGAGTTTTTGGCAACACATATATGGTTAATGAACGCCATCTTTCGAGCGTTACAAACCGTAAGATCAAACAACACCAAATACCACAAAAGATGCCACCAAATATCATAGATTGCCATTCGACATAGAATTCACAAAGAAGGTATCATGTGGTCCATAACTAATTGGGTTGATAATCCTAGTGGTCCATCAACTATAGGTTTTATTGTTGGCACTCTACACTCTTAAGAATATTCCTTGATGGTTTTTATCATGCCTGATGCAGTATTAAAATGCTTAAACAATAAACAAAACGGCTAAAATCAATAGACAATAGCATAGCACAATGCAAGAAATCATTCACATGACAACATAGTTTTCTTTGGAGAAAATCCTTTAGGGTAAAATGAAATCTATTAAGAGAATGTTAGTGGCACCACATTCACTCTATGGTGCAATTACATGAAGACCTTGCCATATTAATTGTCTTTCTAGGTATATACAACACATAATTACCTGTTCTCGATAGCTTTTTGCACTATCTGACACTTTACAATTTGCTAATTGTTTATCAATGCAACAATAACATTGATGTGGTGTGTTGTTGGGCTAAAAAGAAATGGTATCTGAAAGGTCAAGTGGAGGTTAGTGGCTATGGCTAAAGGTATTTTCTCCTTTTACTTCTCATGCGAAGAGGAAGTGGGAAGAGTTTTTGCTAAGAGCTTGTGGACTATTGGGAGGTCGGTTTTGGCTCTGCATCCTTGGGAATTAGGTATGGATCTTTCAAAATGTTTCTTCAATTTTGCACCAGTATAGGTAAGACTCTTAGGCATGCCTATGGAATATTGGGATGATATTTTTTTTCAAAGGTATACCAAGCTCCTTTGGTCATCTTGTCACCATTGATGATATGATTGTTTCAAGGAGGTGTTCGGTGTATGCCAAAATGTGTGTTATGGTGGATCATAAGGTGAGCTTACTAGATTTTGTCTTGTTAAAATCCAAATTTGGTATTTGGAAGCAAATGGTTGAGTTTGAAACTTGAAATGTGGGAAAAGGGAAATCTTTAGGGGAGACCTCCCGTTTTAGGGTTTTATACCTTTTCCATGCAGATTTCATTAGATAGGGACAATAGATGATGGATGGTGATGGGGGTTTAAGGGACTTGGAAAAGGTATATGATTGACTTACAGCCTGAAAGGTGAGTCAACCAACCCTTAACCAAATCCAGGATGAATTTAGAGATGAAATACAATGATCTAACTAGGCTAATGATGTAAATTATTGTGCACCTGTGGTATGAATCTGGGGCTGAAAATGGAGTACTAATTCGCCTTGGGCATATGTGTCCTCATAGAGGAATTTTAGATATGTTTTCTAGTGATAGCTTTAAGAAACCCCCCTAAAAAAAAGATATAAAATCTTGGCGAGTCTTCCATTTTTTTAGAAAAAATAATTAATTTATGTTGGAAAATATTTCCTTGCTTTTGAAAAGCATATTAATTTTATTGACGATTTTTTGTACATCACTAAAATTTTGTAGAAAATTTTGGCGAATCTTAAAAATAATAGGAAAATGCATTAGTTATGATGGTAAATCCATCCAATCTAAAAATAATTTTCATGGAAAAGTAGGGACCTAAGGGTGGAAATTATTGATGGGTTGAAGGGGTAGACTAGAATATTTACTTGCCACATTGTTTTAAAATATAGTATAATGATCCTCATTGTATTCTGAAAGGTGAAATGTACCCATGATCTGTAATTCTCATGGGGCTCAAAATTTCTTTTAGATCATTGATAAAACGACCCTTGTTGTACTCTACAAGGTAAAATGTACCCACAATCTATAATGCTCATGAGACCCAAAATTGTGGGCCCCATGAGCATTACATATCGTGGGTACATTTTACCTTGTGGAATACAACAAGGACCATTAAATTCTATTATAAATCAATGGCATAATTTAAATATTAGAAATATGGTCATAAGGAAACTAATAATTATGATATACTATTGGTGAATTAATATAGATTTCTACGATAATTTATAAAATTTAGGCGAATATGATCTAATCATATATTGAATATTTTGGAAAATCATTGAGTTAAATTTTTGAATAAAATAATGATGCAGGAGCATCCAAAGGTGTAAGGGCAATCTTGCATCACCCAAAAATAGTTAAATTTCAAGTTTCTCGGTTTTTAGATGTTTTTACATTTTTGGATACCCTTTTCATCATAATAAAATTCCCAATTTACGCTTTTATTTTCTATTCCTGGGTTGAAAGATATTGCGCTTTAGTTTCCAGATTTGCACCTAAAATCTTCGAGTTAGATTTGAGGCACTTAGAGTTCCGGAATGGCCCCGAAACTTGCTGAAATCGGATAGCAAATCTTGAGCGCGTTAACTTCAGACCTTTCCAACGGTTCAAACGGTTCAAAATCGGAGTCCCGGATCAAAAGTTATGGCCCGGGAAGTTGGCACACTTTCTAGAAGATACAATTGCAAATGTACTTTTGAAATTTGAACTTCAAGTTGTAATTTTCGGCGCCAAACCGCCTAAACTCAAATTTGAATGTTGTTTTGGCTCCAAACTAATGAGGAGCTCTATTTATGGGCGGGTTTCTAATTTTTGGGTAACTTTTTGGGGACAAGCTCGCATTTGCGAAAGGGTTATTCTGTAGCTTTCTGAATTGCATGTGTTGTAGAACTTGGGGATAGAGATCTCTGCATATAAGAAGCTCCATTTTCTGAATAATAAAATCATTCTCTTGTTTGTGGGTTATTTTCGTGTCTCAGTCAGTGCCCTCATCAAATAATTTTTGGTGATTTAAATAAAACTAATAAAATTTTGTAAAGATGTGGCGATTCAAGTCATGTTATAGCTTGAACTATTAGCCAATTTTGGATTCCCAAATTTCAACTGTTAGCCAATTGGCGAATGTTAGCCACTAAAAAAATCATTGTTGTTGTCGTAGTCCTTTGGTGCCAGATCAAAGCTTTCCGTTTTTGTCTGCAAATTTGTTGGATCACTGTTAGATATTTCTATAAGTGAGTTTCCATGAGTTTTCAAGATGTAGAGTTTTGGTTGCAACAATGGGTAATTGATCTTTAAACTTCTTTCAATCTTCTTCAAATTTGAAACTTGCACATTCAAAGAGAGAGGAAGGGTTGTGCCATTTAGGGGGTTGCCTTAGTCAAACCCCGTGTTTGTGTTTCAAATTCAACAATGGCACAAAAAGTTGGGTCATTGGGTGAAAAATTGTTTGTCCAAGGCTCAACATCCTCCCCCGAAGGTGTGGAAGGAAAAGGGCGAGAAGGCGAAGGCTCCTCAGTTTCTGTCCCTTGAGATTTAGTCGGTTGGTGTTGGTCACCCGAACAAGGATCCCCTTTCTTCGTTGTAGATGGAAATCCCTACTTCTTTGGTCTAGGAGGGTGATGGGGCGAGGGATGACTTGGAGGCTAATGGTGATTCAAATTATTTGCCTTTATCTTCACAAATAGAGGGTATCCCCATCTCTTCCATATCTTCATAAGCTTTGGTTTGTAAAGATGGTGTAGAGGTTACTGCTGATGGGATTAATGAGGTTACACATCCTTTGCCTATCTCTTCCTTTTTAAGAAGTGAGTTTGCTGAGGATGGGTCATGGAATTCCCAAGAGGCTAATGGAATTCCAAAGAGGATAATGGAATTTCTATTGTTCTAATGGGTAAAGATGACGAGCCTTTCACTTTAGTGAAAGGAAATAAAAAGAATAAAGCCCTTCATTCTCTCTCTGGTTAGACAGGTATGGTAACAAGAAGACAAAATGCAGATTGTGGTTCTAAGAATAGAGGGAAAGGTAGGTCTTCTCCCAAAAGCATATAGAAAGAGAATGTAAGAAAGATATTGTTGAAGGGGTTCAAAAAGCTCTCTTTGATATGTGCTCAAAGAGCACGCCCCTTATTCACAAATGAAGATAGTCTTGTGGAATATCAAGGGGTTAAACCATTTTTTATAAACATTACCTCCTGAGAAATATTATCCGAGATCATAAATTAGATATCCTTCTTATTCAAGAGACAAAGATGTGTAAAAAGATTGAAAAGCTTAAAAACAACTTGTTTGATGATTTTGGTTTCCATGGTTTTAGTTTAGATAGGGCATCGGGTGGTATTGTGACAATTTGGAACACTAGGATGGTTAGAGGTATTGCACTCGGTGCTGATGCTAGTCATGTTGAGACACAATTCTTCCATCTCGAGGATTATTCTTCTTGGGTCATTTCTTATGTTTATGCCCCCAATTTGGAAAAAGCTAGGAAAAGAGTATGGGAATGTTGTGGTTCCTTAAGACACTCTTTTCTGAACTCTATGTGGTTAGTTGTGGGTGACTTCAATACACCACTTAGTGATAATGAGAAATTGGGAGGCTCTTAGATTTTTTATGGATAACATATTGGATTTAAGGGATTTAATTGATGGTAATTCTCTTGTTGACCTTGACCTTCACGGGCTTCTTTTACTTGGTTGAATAGGAGGGTTGGCTCATATCTCATTCAAGTGAAGCTGGATAGAGCTCTTGTCTCTGTGGACTAGTTTCTGAAGTACTCTTGTGCTCTTTCCACTCAGTGTGGTTTTGATCACTTTCCCATCTCTCTATCTATAGATAGGTTAGGGAAAAAGAAGTGTTTCCCTTTTAGATTTGAAGCTATGTGGTTAAGACACCTTAATAACACAATTCAAGTAACGTTATAGCTTGAACTATTAGCCAATTTTGGATTACCAAATTTCAACTGTTAGCCAATTAGAGAATGTTAGCCACTAAAAATATCATTGTTGTTTCCGTAGCCCTCTGGTGCCAGATCAAAGCTTTATGTTTCTGTCTGCAAATTTGTCAGATCACTGTTAGATATTTCTATAAGTGAGTTTTCGTGAGTTGTCAAGATGTAGGGTTTTGATTGCAACAATGGGTAATTAATCTTTAAACTTCTTTCAATCTTCTTCAAATTTGAAACTTGCACATTCAAAGCAATAGGAAGGGTTGTGCCATTTAGGGGTTTTCCTTAGTCAAACCCTATGTTTGTGTTTCCACTTCCACAATGGCACAACCCCTAAATGACACAAAAAGTTGGGTCATTGGGCGAAAAATTGTTTGTCCAAGGCTCAACATCGTCCCTTGAAGGTGTGGAAGGAAAAGGGTGAGAAGGTGAAGGCTCCTCAGTTTCTGTCGCTTGAGATTTAGTCGGTTGGTGTTGGTCACTTGGACAAGGATCCCCTTTCTTTGTTGCAGATGGAAATCTGTACTTCTTCGGTCCAGGAGGGTGATGGGGTGAGGGATGACTTGGAGGTTAATGGTGATTTAGATGATTTTCCTTTGTCTTCACAAATAGAGGGTATCCCCATCTCTTCCATATCTTCAAAAGCTTTGGTTTGTAAAGATGGTGCAGAGGTTACTGTTGATGGGATCAATGAGGTTGCACATCCTTTGGATATCTCCTCCTTTTTAAGAAGCAAGTTTGGTGAGGATGGGTCGTGGAATTCCCATGAGGCAAATGGAATTTGTGTTTTTCTAATGGGTAAAGAAGATGAGCCTTTCACTTTAGTGAAAGGAAATAAAAAGAATAAATCCCTTCATTCTCTCTGGTTAGACAGGTATGGTAAGAAGAAGACAAAATGCAGACTGTGGTTCTAAGAATAAAGGGTAGGGTAGGCCTTCTCCCAAAAGTATAGAGAAAGAGACTGTAAGAAAGATATTGTTGAAGGGGTTCAAAAAGCTCTCTTTGATATGTGCTCAAAGAGTATGCACCTTATTCGCAAATGAAGATAATCTCATGGAATATCAAGGGGTTAAACCATTTTTATAAACATTACCTCCTGAGAAATATTATTCGATATCATAAATTAGATATCTTGCTTATGTGTAAAAAGATTGAAAAGCTTAAAAACAACTTGTTTGATGATTTTGGTTTCCATGGTTTTAGTTCAAATGGGGCATCGAGTGGTATTGTGACATTTTGGAATACCAGGATGGTTAGAAGTATTGCACTTAGTGCTGATGCTAATCATGTTGAGACACAATTCTTCCATCTTGAGGATGATTCTTCTTGGGTCATTTCTTATGTTTGTGCCCCCAATTTGAAAAAAGCTAGGAAAAGAGTATGGGAATGCCATGGGTCCTTAAGACCCTCTTTTCTGAACTCTACGTGGTTAGTTGTGGGTGACTTCAATACACCCCTCAATGATAATGAGAAATTGGGAGGCTATTAGATTTTTTATGGATAACAGATTGAATTTAAGGGATTTAATTGATGGTAACTCTCTTGTTGACCTTGACCTTCACGAGGCTTCTTTTACTTGGTTGAATAGGAGGGTTGGCTCAGATCTCATTCAAGTGAAGTTGGATAGAGCTCTTGTCTCTGTGGACTAGTTTTTGAAGTACTCTTGTGCTCTTTCCACTCATTCGGTGTGGTTTTGATCACTTTCCCATCTCTCTATCTACAGATAGGTTAGGGAAAAAGAAGCATTTCCCTTTTAGATTTGAAGCTATTTGGTTAAGACACCCTAATCTGGCAATTGAAGTCACATTATAGCCTAAACTATTAGCCAAGTTTGGATTCCCAAATTTCAATTGTTAGCCAATTGGTGAATGTTAGCGACTAAAAAAATCATTGTTGTCTTTGCAGTCCTCTGGTACCAGATCAAATCTTTCCGTTTCTGTCTGAAAATTTGTCAGATCACTGTTAGATATTTCTATAAGTGAGTTTCCATGAGTTGTCAAGATGTAGGGTTTTGATGACAACAATGGGTAATTGATCTTTAAACTTCTTTCAATCTTCTTCAAATTTGAAACCTACACATTCAAAGAGAGAGGAAGGATTCTGCCATTTAGGGGTTTTCCTTAGTCAAACCTTGTGTTTGTGTTTCCACTTCCACAATGGCACAACCCTAAATGGCACAACCCCTAAATGTCACAAAAAGTTGGGTCATTGGGTGAATTTTTTTTTGTCCAAGGCTCAACATCCTCCCTTGAAGGTGTGGAAGGAAAAGGGCGAGAAGGTGAAGGCTGGTTAGTTTCCGTCCCTTGAGATTTAGTCGGTTGGTGTTGGTCACCTAGACAAGGATCCCCTTTCTTCATTGTAGATGGAAATCCCTACTTCTTTGGTCTAGGAGGGTGATGGGGCGAGGGATGACTTGGAGGTTAATGGTGATTCAGATGATTTTCCTTTATCTTCACAAATAGAGGGTATTTGCATCTCATCCATATCTTCAAAAGCTTTGGTTTGTAAAGATGGTGCAGAGGTTACTGCTGATGGGATCAATGAGGTTGCACATCCTTTGCCTATCTCTTCCATTTTAAGAAGCGGGTTTGGTAAGGATGGGTCATGGAATTCCCAAGAGGCTAATGGAATTTCTATTGTTCTAATGGGTAAAGAAGATAAGCCTTTCACTTCAGTGAAAGGAAATACAAAGAATAAAGCCCTTCATTCTCTCTCTGGTTAGATAGGTATGGTAACAAGCAGACAAAATGACAACTATGGTTCTAAGAATAGAGGGTAGGGTAGGTTTTCTCCCAAAAGCATAGAGAAAGAGAATGTAAGAAAGATATTGTTGAAGGGGTTCAAAAAGCTTTCTTTGATATGTGCTCAAAGAGCACACCCCTTATTCACAAATGAAGATAATCTTGTGGAATATCAAGGGGTTAAACCATTTTTATAAACATTACCTCCTGAGAAATATTATCCGAGATCATAAATTAGATATCTTGCTTATTCAAGAGATAAAGATGTAGTGTAAAAAGATTGAAAATCTTAAAAACAAATTGTTTGATGATTTTGGTTTCCATGGTTTTAGTTCGTATGGGACATCAGGTGGTATTGCAACATTTTGGAACACCAGGATGGTTAGAGGTATTGAACTCGGTGCTGATGCTAATCATGTTAAGACACAATTCTTCCATCTTGAGGATGATTCTTCTTGGGTCATTTCTTATGTTTATGCCCCCAATTTGAAAAAAGATAGGAAAGGAGTATGGGAATGCTACAGGTCCTTAAGACCCTCTTTTCCGAACTCTGTGTGGTTAGTTGTGGGTGACTTCAATACACTGTTTAGTGATAATGAGAAATTGGGAGGCTCTTATATTTTTTATGGATAACAAATTTAATTTAAGGGATTTAATTGATGGTAACTCTCTTGTTGATCTTGAACTTCATGGGGCTTCTTTTACTTGGTCGAATAGGAGGGTTGGCTTAGATCTCATTCAAGTGAAGTTGGATAGAGCTCTTGTCTCTGTGGACTAGTTTTTGAAGTACTCTTGTGCTCTTTCCACTCACTCGGTGTGGTTTTGATCACTTTCCCATCTCTCTATCTATGGATAAGTTAGGGAAAAAGAAGTGTTTCCATTTTAGATTTGAAGCTATGTGGTTAAGACACCCTAATCTTAAGGATTGTCTTAAGAGGTGGTGGCAAGTGAAAGGTGAAGGGAGTGCTATGTTCAAAGTGGCAAGGAAGCTTTCCTTTTTTAAACAAATGATCAAAAAATGGAACAAGGAATCTTTTGGTCAAAATCTCCAATTAAAGAAAGAGGTGGTTCAACAATTGGATGAGGTTCAACATGATATTCAAACCAATGGTATGAACTATGCTCTCCAATTAGAAGAAGGTGATTTCCTTTCTCACCATCATGATAACATTTCGAAAGAGGAGGATTTTTGGAAACAAAAGTCAAGAGCAATATGGCTCATAAATGTGGATCCTAATACCAAATTCTTTCATCTCTCTTCATTGAAACATAAAGAAACTAACAAGCTTAGTTCCATCTTAGTTGACAACACTCTGATTGAAGATGCAAATGCTATTCAAAGAGCTGCCTCAGTACTTTTCAAATTTGTTGAAGGATAGTTTGCTTTATGATCAAGAGTACGATGACAAGTTTCTGGAGGTTATCCCTAATCTTATTTCCGAGGATCAAAATAAAAATCTAATCTGCATCCCGTTTGAGGAGATTAAATCGACAGTTTTTTCTTTTGAGGGGACTATAGCCACTGTCCCTAACGGGTTTCCCTTTTCTTTTAATCTTTTTGGGATATTGTTGTTGTGGATGTGGTTAATGATACTAAGGATTTTTTTGATTGCATAAATATGTTGAAAGAGCTTAACTCTACTTTTCTTGTCCTTATTCCAAAGGTTCTAGTTACCAAATATTTTGGCAAATTCAGACCCATCAATTTGTGTAATTCTATATATAAAATATTTTCCAAGGTCTTGGCTATTAGACTTTAAGTTGTTCTTCCTATGCTTATCTCTAGGAAATAGAGTGGTTTTGTTCGTGGGCGACAAATTTTAGATTCCATTATCATTGTTCATGAAGTTGTTCATTCCCTTTCAATTAATAAAAAGGTTGGGTTTTCTCTTAACTTGGATCTGGGTAAAGCCTATGACAGAGTAAATTGGAGTTTCTTGCTCAAGGTGTTGTCTAGCTTTGGGTTTTGTGTCAAATTTGTGTTGCTTATTGATCAATTGGTGTCGACTATTTGTTTTTAAGTGCTAGTTAATGACTCCTCCTTTCTTCAATAGCTTGAGGGCCTTCATGAATGGGATTTGATTTCTCCTTTCCCTTTTATTCTAATGGTTGAAGTTTTGGGAAGGGGCAGTCAAAAAGCAGTGTTAGAGGGTTCTTTGAGAGGTCTCAAGCCTTCTTCTCTTTTGATACTATCATCATGTGGGAAGCTTCTCTCAAAGAAGTTAAGGTGATTAAAGCAATTTTGGGGGGTTATGAAAAAGCATCTGAGCAATTGATCAGTCTTTCAAAGAGTGTGATTTTCTTTCTCAATACCCTTGCTCAGTTTCAAAGTAAGCTTGCAGTAATTTCAAAGTGTAATTTGGGACTTTCACTATGTGGTTCTAAGATTCCTGAGTCCTTTTCACTCGGGTTGCTAGATAGATTTAATAACAAATTGGCAGGTTGGAAAAGGGCCCTTCTCAGTCAAGCTAGAAAATTATAACTTATTCTAGCTACTATGTAGAATTTACTTGTCTATGCCATGAGCCTATTTAATGTCCCGATGAAATTTGAGGAAAAGTTTGAATAGATTATGAAGCGCTTCCTTTGGGTTGGTTCTGAAGATAAAAATAAAATTTCTTTAGTGGCTTGGGATCAAGTTTTCAAGCCAAAGAAGTGGGGAGGTTTGGGTATTAGGAGAATCAAAAATCTTAATATGGCTCTTTTATCTAAAACTATATGGCGTCTCTTGTTTGAAGATAGTAGTTGGGCTTCCATGTTGAAGAATAAATACTTGTCAGAGTTTAGAAATTCTTGGGATATTTGAAAGCTGATAATTTTTCAGATGGGTCTTGCTTTTGGAAGATCATTATGCTGGGGAGGAAGGTTATTAAGGATGCTACTAGATGACTTCTTGGAGATGGTAGTTAGATTTTTTTTGGGAGGACATTTGGTGTGATAAAATTCCGCTTATGTATCAGTAGTGGGCTCCCCCTTAAAGATTCTTATTTAAGGGTATTTTGATGTTGGGTGGTTAACTATATCCAGGATGGTAAATGGAAAAAAATACAAAGTGTGGACTAGTCTTTCGTTGTACTTCATGTTTACCTTTCTCGGATCCATATCCCCTCTTATCCTAAGGCTGATAGGATTATTTTGTATCCAAACTCTAATGTGTTGTATTTTGTTGCTTCTACTTTTGAAAGTCTATTGGATAATCCTATCTCATCTCCATTTTGGAGTGTTTTGTGGAATAAAATTTTAACTCCCAAGGTCAATATATTTTTTCCCTTTGGAATCTTGACTGGTTATCCCTTATACTTTTAAGGATTTCGTGGATCAATGGGTGTGTCCTTCCTCTAATCCTTCCCTTCTATTGCTTTGGTCTTTGATGGCGCCTTATATAGCTTGGGGACTTTGGAAAGAGAGGAATGATCAAATTTTTGGAGATGTGAAGATTAAGGAGGAGGTTGTTTTCCATAAAATCCAAAGGGATATTAAAGAAAATTTTCAAGTCAGGTTTCTTGATAGATCTTTAAATGGTGAAAAAATAAATATACAAAAGTATGATTCTATGGTTGCTATTAAATGGAACATTTTTTCTGATATTTCCTTTCCTCTCAAATCTTTAAAGAAGCTTAGAGATAATGTTGAGTGGAGATCGCTAGAAGGGTGGATTAAAATTAATTTTGATGGGGCGGAAAAGGGGAATCCTAGGCCAATTGGTTGTGGGGGGGGATGTTGAGAGATGCAGATGGTAGGATTTTATCAATGGTGGCACTCCTTTTGGGAATCCAAACTAATCACCTTGTTGAGGCTAAAAAAAATTTTAATGCCATTAAATTGGCAATCGATAGAGGTTGTAAAAAAGTCTCGATTGAGGGGGATTCCCTTAACATCATTAGATGTTTGCAAAATCTAAGTAGGGCTAATTGGACTATTGAATCCATTATTCATGACTCACTTTGCATGATTCACACGTTTGAGGATCTTAGAATCTCTCACATTTTTAGGGAAGGTAATTTATTGGATTTTTTAGCGAGGGGGTTAGATTCATATCTACTAAATTATGGGATGGGTACAGGGCAGTACCCGCTGAAGCCATCTCCATTTTGATAAATGATGCTAAGCACAAATTATGAGGGGAGATTAGACGATATTTTAATGAGCCTATTTCCATTGTTTATCTTTCAAAAGTGAGAAACTTTTGGAACTTGCAATAAAGGGAGCATTCTATGGAAATGGGAGGTGATTGCAACAAAGTTGAGGTGATATCCTGTGATGGTGTAAGAAGGAAGCACAATGTATGGAAAATTTTTGAGGGGGGGGCTCATGCCATATATGGAGTGACTCCATGGCTTTGATAATGAAGCCTCAATTTTTTTTTTAAAAGGGTGGAGAAACTGGAGACTCAATATGCATGGTGGAATTTTCAATTATTGAGGAGGTTATCATCCATATTTTTGGATTGCAACTGCAAGGTTGTAAATTCTTCAAGGATAAGAAAATGAATGAGGAAGCGGTGAGTCAAATTTTTAAGGGGAATGAGAGAGAGAAGCTGGTCAAGCTCTCATCATGGGGTTATGATAGATTATCTATCAAACCCATATGGGTAGAGGTTGTTGAAGTGATCATGTGGTATGTCACCTTGGATGGTGGGTACACTATGATTCTTGGTGTGCACTTTAATTTTCTTAATCATTTTAGGCAAAAAATCCTTGTGTCGCTTCCTTTTTATTTGCTTGCTTCCCTAGAATCTTTAGTGAAGGTTCATGTGAGAAAAACCTAAATTGCCTATATTGTATGAAGGCTTTATTTTTTTTAATCATGGAGCATGTCAAGGCTAACACACTGATTAAGCCTTCAAAAGGAAAAGGATTTGGTCATAAGAAACAAAACCCTAAAGTTGTGCAGTATTCTACTTCAAGTTTTGAAATTTCGGATGATGATGAAGATGATGAGTGGCATGTGGATTCAGAGGTTGGGGCTGATTCAATAGTGTTTCTTTCTTCCTAAACCTCGGATTTTGTTTTGCAGAAGAAGAGGGAGGAAATTGTTAAGAAAACCCCACCCAAGATGAAAGCCAAAAAAGCTAGCTCCTAGTCAGAAGGTTCCCAGACGAGTGATGAGGTGGGTGGTCATGTGTAGAGGAAGAGCAATCAATAGGTGAAAGCCATTGGGATTGGTGTTAACAAAGGAAAAGAGAAGGTGACTGAGAAGGTTGTGACTATGAAAGACATTGGTAAAGCGTCGGGTAATTATCCTATTCATCCTCTCTGTGAGGATTTTTCCTATCATCATACAGAGATGGAGGAAATCTATGATGTTTTAGGGCTGTCCAAGGAAGGGGTAACCTTTAATTTTAGATTGACTAAATGGTTCCTTCTAGAACTCAATAAAGTCATGTCAAAATTCGAGGATGCAGGAGTAGGTTACCAGTGAGTAGAATGGGAAATCTTCATTAGAGTTGAAAGAGTTAAAAGAGAGATTTTTGGAGGTTGAGAAATCAATCAAGGAGGTCAAAAGGGACTATGATGATTGCATTTAGTGCTTTGAAAAGATGCAAGAGATAAGCTCTAATATTGAAAATATTTTAAAAACCAACCATTGTTCTATAAAGAACATTGCAAAGACCCTTAAAAATATCATGGAAAAGTTAAAAGAGTTGAAGGAAGAGCAGATGAATTTTGGGCTTCTCGGGTGTAGCAATTTGATGGAGCAGCCTACCAAAGAGAAATGAAAAAAGAATGTGATGGAAAGAGAGAAGGGTCCAAGTTCTAGGATTGAGGAAACAAGAAAAAATCATTGGATGAAGAGAAGAATGAGGTGCTATCCATGGTCAATCTTCATTACAATCAAGAATTGGAGGTGGAAGACACCCTGAAGAACATGAAATAGTTCTATTTCAGTGCTTTGCTTTTGTTCCAAGTTGTTGTTGGTTAGTTGTTGCTTGGTTGTTGTATGATTGTGTTTTATTTTGAGTTAGTAGTGTTTTGATGTGAAGGGTTTTTTAAGTCCCTTAAAAACCAAAATTTCCTTTTAATCATAGCAATAAGAGTATTTTGCAAAGGCCAATTGAACTTGACATTGAAGTGTTATATCAGTTTTTATGTCCCTCCACCCTTCCCACGGTGAGTTGAAGCAATTTCTTGGTGTGGGAATAGTTAGTCTTTCATAATTGCTTCATTGTGAAACCATCACTATGGGATCCTTCTAGCTAAAAAAACCTTCAATAGAAGATCACCACCAACTATGCATGCTTATCCACAACCCATCTTGGAATCTAATGGTTATGCTAGTAACTGAACTACTCACAACATATGGTGTTTTCCATTGTGTCATAGCTCATGCAAATATAAACATTAACAAAACATGACCCCTTCCAAGTCAATGGCTAATCTATGAATAAATGTGCTTTTTGTTAGCATTCACACACTTCAACATCAAGATGTGTTGTTCAACCTCACTTTGACAACATAGTTAATCAACTAGTATTAGGCAACATTGAATTCACTTCGGTAGCATCATGCTCACTTTAGTAGTTGATTTGTATGACTTCACTAACATGTGTTCTTCAGTAGCACTTCGACAACATAGTTGTTCTTTAGTAGCATCATGCTCACTTTAGCAACAAGCTCCCATGACTTTGACAATACCTTCACGACTTTGATAATTGATTTCTATTTTCAATATCATAGTATGCCGTGAAGACCTCAATGGTTAGGCATGTTCTTGACTTTAGAACCTTCTCAATCTAAACCATTTAATCAATTTCATATCACTTCCTAAATAGGGGTTGTTTGGTCCCCAATAGTTTGAGGACCTTGGTTAAAATGAATTGGAGGACTCTTAGTCCACATGCCTAATCAAGAGTATTTGTTTTGACTTGGTATCACCCAAGCTTGATTTAATCTTAAAGCATATGTAAACCAATCATAAACATTGACTTGACCTGTGAATAATCCACTTACCACATCAACAAAATTGAAATTGAAAGGAAAGTAACTACTCACCTTTGTGGAATTCCTCGGAGTCATGCTCTTCCTCTTCCTTTTATGTGATGTCCTATATTATGTTTCCTTTTCGTGTGATATTCTTTTTTCAAGTGAGGCCTTACAACAAGCTCAAGTTCAACATTTTCATGCCTATCTTGTTCCTCCTTCATTGAAGAACTAATTTTCCCAATAGCATTGAATAGCTTTGTGATATTTGATGTACTAGCAATGGTCAACTTGTACCTACTAGCATAGGAGTGTATATGGGTCTTTCCTTTCAATGGAAGCTTGAGTTGTGTTTTTGTGCTTGAAGTAGACAACATCCCACATGTGCAAGTAGGGTTTGGAAAAGATTAAATCACATACCTCCATTGTCATAATTTCAAATAACAATTTATACTTGTTCTTTAGATATAAATTGAATGTTAACTTGCATAGTTTAGTTACCTTCATGTCCATCCTGTGTTGCAACGACCCCAACAAATATAGACGTGGGTGGTTTAAAAATTCCTTAATTAACTCACTAACTAGCCTATAATAAACTAGATTTGATTGAGAGCACGAGTCAATTAAGGCATTGAACCTCTTAAATTTTAGCTTAACCCTTGCTTGAAATAATTTGGTGAGCTCTTCCACTCTATGAGAGCCATCGCCATTTATTGAAACTCATTTTTTGAGTGTGGGACACAATGTGTCCATGATTATTAGAGGAATTTACATGAATTTCTATGCTCTTCTCCATGTAGACATTCTTTCTTTTATCCTTCTAATTAGGAGTCAACTTTAGATGAAGCTTCCAACATTTTTCATCCAAATGGCTATTAATGCAAGCAATGAGGTTTTCCCTTACCTTTGCTCTTTTAGTTGAGAGTGGAAGTAGCATTTTTTTTACTCTTCCATTTATGTAATTCTCATATTTTTGTACCACCATGTTGCTCATCCATATGTTTTTACAGAAAGAGTTCCCTTTTTAATCTAGCTTAAGGTAGTGTACATGAGCACATGCCTTGTCTATATCTTGGGGCTTGACAATGTTAACTTATCTCTTCAAGTGTTTAAACAATCCTCCAACATATTTCATGGGCACATCTTTATCCACAATGTTTTTATCCATTTGGATTGCCTCTTCCTAAACTCACTGGTGGAGGTCTGCATGCTCTGTCCTTACCTTTGTCTCAAGTAATGCCATTGTATCACTCCATGGCATAGAGGATAATTTTTTTTACAAAGCAGCCTCATAAAGTCTTCCTAGATTGCTACTAGTGGTAGATTCTTGGTTTCCAACAAGTACACATATTCTTGTACCAATTTAGAGCATGCTTGAAGAGTTTGTCTCAAAAAATAAATCTATTGACGTGGGGACAATTGATGGAATTTGAAGTATACCTCCATTTAGGGAATCCATTCGTATAGATTTTTGTTGCTAATCTCACCATCATATGGTTGGATGTCAATCTTTTCCTTTGCTTTGAAAAACCTCCCCTTTGAGGATTCTACTTCCATTTCTACTTGTTTCAATCCAAATTTTTCTATGTCTTTTGGGCTTTCCATTTTGGAGATGAGCAACATCATGCCTTCTATTGTGTCCAACTTCTCGAAAGTCAAAATCCTTGCAACATATTCTTCTAGCTTCTAAAATCTAGCTTCCCCATCTTTTCTGACCATTCTTACTCTCCTCAACTAGTATTTGGATTCAATCTTAGGTTTGAAGGGTAGTAAATCTTTATGATTACTTGCTCTTATTGTTTACATGCAATTACACAAACTACAAACTTAGGGTTTTTGATAGAAATTATTGTTTTGATATCAATTCATCAATAAGTGACCTAGTTGCTAACTCTAATGGTTCATTAAGTGTGGATTTTATTGTTGGTCCAGTACTCTACACTTGAATTTTGGCTAATGGCTTTTATCATGCCTATAGTAGTATTAAAATGCTTAAAGTTTTCCCTTGAAAAAATTTGTGAGGGTAAAAAACTCCATGAAGAGAATGTCAATGCCACCTCATTCACTATATGGCTGCAATTACATGAAGACCTTGACATATAAATGATCTTTTTGGATATGTAGAACAACATATAGACCTAGCCTTTCTACAGTCTACAACATTTTGCAATTTACTATCCACCAATCAACAAAATAATAACAATACTTTTTCATGCACCAACTCTATCTGACATTAGAGTGCTTGATCCTTTTTATGCCCCTTTGCCCTTTTCCCATGATGGGAGCTGAAGTTGTTCCTTGGTATGGCAATAGTAAGCCTTTTATAACCTCTTGATCGTCTACTTTCCCCAACAAGATCTCCAATTCTTCACCTTCTAGCCTAATGGAATTTAGCAAATGATCGCCACCAATGATTACTCACCATGGATGCCTATAATGACCCATCTTGGAATCTAGTGGCCATGATTATAAATGAACAATTGTTTACATCCTATGGTATTTTCCACCTCGCCATTGCCCACACATATAGAAACATCAACAAAACACAACCCCTTTGAAGTCAACAATTGGTAAGGAGTAAATGTGCATTTGTCAAATGTGCTCTTCAATAACACTTAACATAGTTGATCTTAAGCAACACTTCAAAAGCATTGAAGTCACTTTGGTAGTAGACTCATACAACTTAATTAACAAAATTGGTTCTTCAACAAAAAATTAAGCAACATAATTGATCTTTAGTAGCAATAAAATCACTTTATCAACATCATGCTCACTTTGGGAACAAGCTCCCATAACCCTAGAAATTAATTGTCATCTTCAACAAGAATGCACTTCATTATGACCCTAATGGTACAACTTGTTGCCAACATCTCAATCTAAATAAAAATCAAATTTGGATAATCTTGGTGTGAAATAGAATAAAGTTAGGTATTAGAAAAATAACCATGCAAGAAGGCTTTGGATATCTATAGTATCCCTCCTTTAGCAATTGCTTGTAAATTATTATTACATTTGGCCAAATTATAATAAAACATGATGAATTCTTGTTGCCTCTTCTCAAACACGAACGATGACTATCACAAATCCTTTATCACTCTCACAAGGCTAGACAAATTAGGGGTTGGTAGACCACAAGTTTATTCCATAAGACATTCCCTTCTCTGTTATCCAATTAAAGGCTGCATGGATTGAAACTTGTAGATACTTTTTTCTTAAAATCAATTGAGATGGGTGATCAAATTCTCATGATGCTAGTATTGGCTAAATCATCTTCTCCCAACATAGATTTTAAGAAATGCGGTGTGGTCTAGAATACAAAAAATGCCTCTCAAGTGGTGGTTATAGACCATGCCACCCAAAGGTAGATCCATGAGAGAAAATTAATGCAAAATGGAAAGGTTCTTCAAATCCATTACTTTCTAAGGACAATAACTACCATCAAAATCTAGATATGAAACAATCATAATGAAGAAACTATTTTCAAGTGTTTCATTTAGAACATGACTACTGTGCAAAATAATCAACCATAATTATGATGTTGCCACAAGCTAGCTCCCAAAAGGTGTCGTTCAATGAGCCATATATTTCAATATTAATAAAAATAAATTGACATATATCTATTAAAGGTTGCACGTTGGAGATCTAAAATGAAGCCTAATAGGGATATTGGGTAGGAGATAGTAGTCTATTGCAATAAATGTTCAATATACCAATCATTAAGAGAATCACTTCTCTTAGTCGAGAACATGAGTTAGTCAATATTGATATAAGCCAAATAATTTATTGCATGGTTCATCTCTATGAAGCAATGCAAAAAAATATACCTTTTGAATTTATGGGCATCCTCTTGAGCCTCCAAAATAATACTCAAGTGCCACTTTAAGATTGGGTTTCCTAACATATCTTAAATGACTCATAGGGAGTTTCCTTCCACATCCACATCTTTGCACATAATGGAAGCCACCAATATTAGGCCCTAGAAAAGGCTAACCTTGTTGCCTCATTGTTAGATTTAGGATCTAAGAAGAACAAGGCATTGTGAAAGGGGCATCTTGTCTATATTGTTAGGTTTTGTCACTCTCTAATAGATATCATACATGCACACATAACCATATGCATCATTTTTTATAGTTGGACACAAGACTTTCTTGCAACAAATTTTGTGTAGTCATGTGACTTTGGTAGTATTGGCCTTCCTAATCTTAGCAACAATTGCTGAACACTACTTTGCGCTTATGCTCTAGAGCACATATATGCATAATTTCATTAAAACCCATTTTATAAAGCTACTCATAAATTAGTTGATGTGGTGCTATGCCCACCACAAATTGCTTCTTCTGTATAGTTGTATATGATAGAGGTTCCTACCCTAAAAGTAAATAGGTTGCAATCTTAAGCATTCCATTTAGTATCATTTCCATTTTAAAAATTGTGTCTAGAAAACCATCCTGAATAGACACAATGCTTTTTTCCTTGATTCAAACCATGATAAATGATTAGGATTGGCATGATGTTTTCTTGGGCAACACCATAATTGTAAAATGATACACTTGAAAGAGAATAAGCCATTCACAACTATGCCATGTAAAAATGACTTTTTCACCAAATACTTAAATACTTAACGATCATTAAAGAACACAAAGGGGATTGCTAATGAATAATGATTTTTTTTTGAAATGAACAAACCATGGCCAATGCTTCATGTTCAATAATAGTATAATTCCTCATCATAGCTACTAAATTGGAAAAATAAATTAGGTGATCTAGGTTTCCCTTCCTTGATTGTGTAAGCATTGCCGTATTTGTAGTTCTTGGCACATTTACATGAACATGAAATGGGGTATTACAACTAGGAAACTAAGAATTGGTGCACTAGCCAATTTCTCTCTTAGTGTTTCAAATGGCTATTGATGTTCCTATATTGGGAAAAATGTTCATCCTTCTTTAGTAGGTCCTCCAATGGCATAAAATATGTACATATTTTTATGAAATTTTGGTACTAGTCCATTTTCCCAAAAATACGTACACTTCATGTGGCATCGTTATTACCTCTAACTACAAAATAATTGCTATCTTTGCTAGATCAATTGAAAACATCTCTCAATCATTAGGTGTAAAAAGTATTTATGGTGGACCACCATCCTATACACTATATAATAATCTGGTTACACCCATGGGAAATCATGAACACAATCCTTAAATGCACTTACAATGGTGTGCAATAACACAACAGTGGAATTGTTTAACCCAAAGAAGATGACATTATATGCAAAATTACACCACTCAGTGGCAAAAGTGGCCTTCATTGTACCCTACTCTTAAATTTTCACTTGACAAAACTTAGAGAAAGTATTGATGATGTAGACACTAAAAATTGTCCTGCGAACTCTATTTTCCTCGTCAAAATTCCCCTTTCGTCCTTAATAATTAAATAATTTTAATTATTTGATTATTGTCTAATGTCATAATTCTGCTATTAATTAAACAATCTAAATTATTTAATTAATCGATTTTCTTACCTTTGTTCTTCTTTTTGATTAGTTAAATAAATTTTATTTATTTAATTACGTCACTAATGTCCTTTTCTTCCATAATTAAATAAATTTTATTTATTTAGTTATTATCAAATTTTCTATTATAATTAAATAGTTATTTCAATTATTTAATTATTCATTGGCCTCCTTTGTCATAAATTAAATAAATTTTATTTATTTAATTGTCTAGTAATTTCTCATTTTCTTCCCACTTTTGAATTAAATTATTATTTAATCAAAAATTCAACCTATCACATGTCTATTATTTTTTCCCTCCTAAATTAAATAATTATATATAATTATTTATTTTTTCTCCAACAACCTCTTTTTCCGTGCCAACCTCCTTATCCGTGCCATTCTTATCTCTTCACATCTCAATTAATTTCCACCCTTGATTGAATTATTTTTTTAATTTAATCTCAACCATCCATCCTTAACCAAGTCCTATCTTTGCCCTAATTTGATGCTAACCCTATTTCATACTACAACTTTCATTCTTGGCCATTGATTGACATGTCTTATTGGCTTTTAATCTCAACCATTCATTCCAATTTTGCTTTCTGTAAAAGACACCTATCATTGTCATTTTTATCGACCTAGTTGATGCACAAGTACATGCTGCTTAAGGAGACAACTACTATCTTCAATATTTTGCTATCATAGACATTAGGCTACTATTGCATACTCAAATTTGAGGGCATCAAGCTTATTCAAGCAAAATGGAGAAGGAAAATTGAGGTCAAGCAACTATGGCATAGGTAATATAATTGCTTAGGTAATATTTGCTTTGTGTTTATGTTTCTATGTTGAATTGTGCTTCATTGTTGGTTTAGGACTTTATAATTATAGTTTTGGTGTTTTATTATCTTAACCCGAATTTTATCCTAAATAACAGATTAATATATACACTTTTCTTTTACTAACATCTTCTAGAATCTCTTCTGTGAATAGAGTGGAGAATTGGTTTGTGATGCTTCCATCATTTATTTTATGGTGATCTACACATATCCTCATTTTTTTAAAATATAAATAATATTAAAAATAGTTATTCTTATAATAATGTTTTAATTTATTTAGATTAAATTTTTTAATATAAAATGATTTCTTTTATTTTAATAATTATTAGAATATATATATTTTTAGTTCTCACGTGGATAATATAAAAAACTAAAAATGAGAATAATAATATATAAATGGTAAATTATTATTTTTTTTTCAAAATTTATTTAAGTATTTATATTTCTTATATTAGTTCAATTAGTTATTTCATTATGAAATTTGTTGTTAGTATTTACATTTTTTAATAATTATTAAACAATTTTGAAACCAAAATCATTTGTAGTATTTAGTATAAATGGTGTTTTTGGTTCATGTTTACATGCAATGTCATACTACATCTATTGCCTAACACAGTTGTAACAACAACAATTTTTTTTATAAATTGTTAAGGAGTAGTAAACAATATCTTGATAATAAATTTAAGGAATGAGAAATCTTCCTTGGATATCTAATGTTCATCAAATATAAAAAATATATTATTAGTTTTATATTGGGATAGAAAAATCCAAGAAAATATTACTCACAGGGAATAATTTTGATAATTTAGTCTATTCATCTGTATTAAAATTTCAAGGAAGATATTCTTTAATTAGATGTATAATACAATAAATAAATATTAGTCAAAATGGCTAAGAATTCAATTAGAATATAGTAGTAAACATGTTTGTCAATATGGCCAAGACTTAATGAATGAACTGATGCTTCCCTTTAGCAGTTGCAGAGGAACTATCTAGGGAAAAGGAGCCTTAGAAAGAGTTGTGCACCCACACTCAATAGTTCACATCAAATGTAGATTAGAAAATATAACTACAAATATTAAACTTTGATCCCATTTAGAAGTGGGCATGTAGGTAGTTTGGGTAACAAAAAATGTTCCCAGTACACAAGTTTCTGAGGCGAGATTAGGGATATTCCAAGAATTAGATATACCAACCTATGCCTAACACTTAAAAAATTTAATTAAATAACTAAAACAAATCCCTTTAGAAAGAAATGATTAAGGAAACCTCAAAGTAAATCTAAAGATAAAATGAATTCATTATTACTTAAAATAATCCAACAAATGTATATGCTTGATTCCTTAAGGCTTAAGCCAAACTTTGAGGTAGGAATGGAATACACACACACACCTATGGCAAGCTTAGTGTTCTTTCCTTAAGGAAGTGTAATCATTCAAGATAGACTTAGGGTAATGTATGTAACAGGAGTCTAAGTCTTTGACTAGACCATTATACCTATCCCGTATGGATGGATTTCTATTCTATTTGGATGAATTCCTACCCTATATGGATGAATGTTTTTCTTGTATGGATAGATGATTACTTGAGTACACAATTGAACGAACAAATAAGAACTTAATAAATGGTTAAATTTATAAAAAATAAAAAGAAAAAGTGATGAAAAAATTGGGTACAATTTTAGGGGAGGTACACATTACCCATCCATTTTTACTAGAATTTGACTCTACACAAGTATGTTAGTTGAATTTCATTGTTGTGTACTTTTGGAATCTTTTCCTACTCTCATAACACAAATTTTGGGCATAGTATCCAACCTTCTCACACAAAGAATCCATTAGACTATAATCACAATCTTGGTTCGATATTTGAATAAGATTGTCATGAGGTTGTTCAATGCTCACTCAACTCTTGGATTAGGATCAAGAAATCCTAAAGTATATTAGTAGTCCATTTTCATATTTTCCCATATAGAAATAGCCATGTACATTTCCTTATGAATGTATAGTACTTGTTCCAAACATATTTATATTGTGGTAAATTTGTAATTGACAATGATAGTTTACAACTAATAACCCCATACACCCAAGTGCAAGTGAAAATATCCAATAAAGAAAATTCTTTATTTGCATATAACAACTAATTCTTTATTTAGAGGAAAGTGGTCAACTCTATGAGGCTCAACAATTTAGGGAAAGGATCAAGGAGGACAAATAGGTAATGGAGGAGTTAGATTGCATCCAAGAGGGACATGACTTGACACATTCAAATAGTTGGAGTTTGTACCGAAAAAAGGATGGAACTAATTTCAGAATTGAAGATAATTTTTAGATTATCTATCCTATATTTATGATGGATGCTGATTTGACCCATGACAATCCTTTTATCTGAGTTGGAGCTAACAAATTTTAGTGATTAGATTGGAGTTGATTGAAAGATTTAGGACCCAAGTGCAGTTTCTTGGTATGAGATGTTGTCTCAAGATTGGAGTAAAGGATCAACCTTTAGTGTTAGTACTACTGCTCACTTTCCAATAAGTTTGTGCATGTCTCCAGATCTTGATTTGCGGATGAGTTGGATGAGCTCTTCAGCCCTGTGGCATAACAGTTCTTGGTAAGGTTGGTTGGTAGGGATATTTTGACTATAGGGGGTGATCCTATTGTTACTACCATACACGTCTCTCCTATGTTTTCAGTTAGATTTTAGTTTGGTAATTTTTTCTCTTACACCATTTGGTTTATTGTGGAGATATCATTGCATGAGCAGTTTGTTCTTGAGCATAGGAAAAAAATTAGGCACTTGGTTGTGATTATTTTCCTGGACACAACTCATTCTTTCATTGCTTCCACTTTGGTGAGCAATGGTCACTATAGTTACTTGATAGAGATGACACACATGATTACATATAGTATTTTAATGATTTCATTGGCTTGGTTTCTTAGGTGTGCTTGGGGAATTCCATTTGACACTCAGAGGTTAAGTGTTGATGCCATGATTCAGGACTGTGACAACAAAAGCATTTCTTGATTGGTGGATTTCAGAGACAGGGGTATGTTATGGCATTGATTTCAGTCCTCTCAAGAATTTCATTTGTGGGTTGGATGGTGTCTTCCTTTTGGGATTCCAAAAGAGAAAAGTTCATTTTGAGTATGGTGGATCATCAATGGTACATTATCATCATGGCACTTAAGAGAAATGGTTGTGATTAGGGAAGTATTATCATCATATTTCCTTTGGTATGTCTATTTTTAGTTCTCTATAGTTATGGTTCTCTCTTTTTGG
Source organism: Sequoia sempervirens (assembly GCA_007258455.2). Classification (NCBI taxonomy): domain Eukaryota; kingdom Viridiplantae; phylum Streptophyta; class Pinopsida; order Cupressales; family Cupressaceae; genus Sequoia; species Sequoia sempervirens. Next base: position 582 of record VDFB02299179.1, on the reverse strand, counting down.
TTGAGTTATTAATTTCAAATAGTAGATCTCCTATAGAAACTGAATTTTTCCTACAAAGATAGGAGGACCTTGGATCATTTAGAGACGATACATATCTTGTGTAGTTAGTGTATGCTATCTGTAGGTTTTTGATGAATTTGTGTGAAGATTTGTGGGTTTTGTGTATTGGGGGATTTGATGCTTGGGTAGAAAATTTTCAAGTTGTTTTAAGTCATTTCATATTGTTAACTTCCCAATTTAAATTAGTTTTAGAATTCATGGTTTTAGTTTTTCAGTTTGGAGCAGAACAATGTTGGTAAAATTGTGTGATTTGGGGATTCTATGAGTATTTTATGGGATTTATATGTATTAGGGATTAAATTTTTCTTTCTTGGGTGTATCTGAAAATGTATGGTATTCCTTGGAAAAAGTTTTATAGTTATAAGTCAGAGAATTGGGATGATAAGTTTGTGCTTGCAGGTAGACTCAGGAAGAACATCAACTTTTGTTCAGATGGGTTGTTGTTTGCAAATTCAAACTTGGGAGAATTATGTTGTGAATGTTGCTATTGTATGATGAAATTTACCATTCCTCTATTGTACT